>JAODAL010006427.1:0-133615 GCA_025379985.1 Phyllomedusa bahiana | reverse complement strand
CCTTTCCCTCGGGGTACTTCGTTTTCACTTTCCCGGGCCGTGGGGGACCCCAAGGGCGGGACATAAAGGCATTTTGGGGGCAAGTCACAGGGACGGGCCCTTCTACGGTCCAGGCGGACAGGTACCGTAAAACCTCCGCCCATATTTAAGTGGGTGAAAGGGGTTTTGGGTTATCGCCAAGAAATTCTTTTTCAAGGTGCCCATTTATTAGGCCAAAGTTTGGGCCCTTTTTGGGTTGACTTTTCGGCAACTGAACCCAAAGTGTTTCTACACCCCCGCTTGCCCCCCTCCCTGCTTTATCCCGAACCCCTTCAATTTCTTCCTCAAGCCTTTTGGTGCTAAAATCGCTTTTTCCCGTGATCTGTCCCCCCTTTCCGGGGGCCCAAAACCCGTGATAACATCTTTTGAGGTCAAGGAGTTTGCTGGCGGAAAAAAACAGGTGGGGAAAGTTTCTTTCTTATTAAGGGAAAGGGGGTTTTGGGCCTGGAGCATTCGGGGGAAACCCCCGACCCCCAAACCTTTGTCATCTGACCCCCCCTCTAAAATTCCGAAAAAGGGTGAGACCTAAAAGGGGGAGGTCCAGGGG
The DNA here is from genome assembly GCA_025379985.1 of Phyllomedusa bahiana. Lineage (NCBI taxonomy): Eukaryota > Metazoa > Chordata > Amphibia > Anura > Hylidae > Phyllomedusa > Phyllomedusa bahiana. The sequence goes on along the minus strand of JAODAL010006427.1, from coordinate 133,029 downwards.
GGCTGGCCGGGGTTGCCGGGGCGCCCCGCGGCGGCCCCCCCTCCCCGGGTTTCCGGGCCCCTCGTTTCCCTCGGGCCCCGGCGCTTACCCCTTCCCGCCCCCTGGGCTTCCTCTTCTGCCTGCCCCGGCCAACCGGGGCGAAACCCCTGTTTTTGGGCGGCGTGGGGCCGATTTGGTCTGGTTTTAAAAGGGGCCCAGCGACCCGGTAATTTGTCAATTGGGGCCGCTGGTCCTAATAAAAGGGTTTAAACGCCCCTGCCCTCTCTGCCATTTTTGTTGGTTTGCGTTATTTTAAGTCTTGAGGTTTTGGGAATTCCTATTGATTACCCTTTGTCCCAGTCCTTTCGCTACTTTTCCTGACCTTGCCTTTTTTGCCGCCTCCCGGGACCGTCTCCCCTTTCCCTAAACCCAAACCCTTGGGGCCCGGGCCCCCGTCCGGGACCTCCTCCTTTGCCCCCGACTACGTTCTGGATTTAAAATTTTGGGTCCCAAACCCCAGTACCCCGGCCGCCATCGCAACCCAAGCCCACAGGGGTTTTTAGCGCCCTTTGGTAGCTTAAACGCCGCAGAAAATTTCCCCCCCGGGCTTCGGCCCTTTTCTGGTAAATCCCCCGGGGGGGGCTACTTGACCCCTGCTCCTTGGCGTGGCTTAAACTAACATCGCTTGCGGTGGTCCAGCGAATCCCCCAAACCATTACAGCCCAAAAATAACCCCCGCACACAGCCATCAATCAATGTTAAACTATGAGTAAAAACCCCTGAGTGAAATGGAAAAATTTGGGCCCAAAGGTTCCCTTTTTTTCCCTCAGCGGGGTGTAATGGGGACTCATTAGTTTCAAGGTTTCTCAGGTGTGAAATGGGGAGAAAGTTGTTTAAACTTGGGGGCATCACTCTCAAACTGGTCACTGTAAGTTCATAAGGGGCACCGGGCAAAAAAACTTTTGGGGAATTTATGAAAAAAAAATTGGGTTGCCTAAATTAAAATCGGGCCGGCAATAAAAAGGACTGCAAACCCCGGAAACAAAAATTGTAGCATGGTGCCCAAGACAGGTTCTCTTTTGACGGGCCCTTCATCATATTTAAACCACAGAGGTAAGCAAAAATGCTCTCGTCATATCCTTTTCAAAATGATGAAATGAGTGCTTCCAGCTTTGTTGTAGGGGGTCAAAGAGTCAAGGGTCAGCCATTTGATGCTAAACCCTTTTTGCCGCAACTGCACCCAAAAGGGGTCTGCAGGGACTTTTAAACCCAGAAGGAAGCCTTTTCTAAAGATATGCAGAAGAAAGCCCACAAAACGTTTGCTTAAACGGGGGCCCTTTCAAACAAAAGGGCCCCCCGGGGGCCCGAAATGCGGCCCCCCGGGGATTTTTAAACCCGGCCCCCCCGCTGCCTTTCCGCCGCCCGCTGCCGTTTTTTGGACTTTTAGAAAGGGAAACCGGGGGGTGGACCCCCGGGCGGACCCCGCAGTTCTCCCTTTTCATGGTCCCGTTCGCTATAAGCTCCCCCGGGGGGCCGTTCCCGCTGGGGGCGATCCCTCCCGTCACCCCGCCCACACCCCCCCCTTTCCAAAATACGATGGGAGGTGTGCGGGCGGTGACGGGGAAAACATGAGGGGTAAAAGTGAAAGCAAAACAGGGGGCCAGTTCGGGGGGGGGAAACACTAGGAAAGCTGATGGGAGGTGCCTGAGGGCGGACACTTGCAGTTTTTGGGGAGGTGTTGTGAGTGAGTATGGAGGGGGGACACTCTGAAAGTGAAAACTTTTGCAGAGTGCCCCCCTCCACCCCCAAAATCCCCAGACACTCCCATATACTGAAAAGTGTCCCCCCCCTCAGGCAGCCCCCCCCCATCAGCCCATAGTGCCCCCCAACCCACAGTTCCGACCCCAGGGGGCCACTGAGGCTGACTTCCAGAGCAGGATTGTGAGGTAAAGTCCCAGCATTCCCGCCACAGGATGGAAGCCATGAGAGGAAGGGCGGGGGAAAGGAGCCACGGGAGTGCCAGGGAAAGAAGCCCCCCTCCGAGAGGAAGGGAAGGGCCATGGAGTCCGGGGACAAGAAGCCCCCCCCGAGACCCAGGGAAAGGGAACCCCCCCGCCCCCTCCAGACTCAGGGCAGGAGCCCTCCTCTCCTCCAACCTCAGGCAGGCCCCCCCTTTCCTCCTCCAGACCCAGGAAAGGAGCCCCCACTCTCCTTCAGACTCGGGGGCGGGACCCCCCCTCTCCTCCAAAACCCAGGGCAGGACCCCCACCTCCCTCCAAAACCCAGGGTAGGAGCCCCCCAAAACTCCCCTTTCCAAAACCGGGGCGGGAGCCCTCCCCCTCTCCCCCCAGACTCGGGGGCCGGGAAAGCCCCCACCCCCCCCAAACCTCCGAGCCCAGGAAGGACCCTTTGAGACAGGAGCCAATTTGTGGACAGGGGGGCCCACCTTTTAGAAGCCCTAGAATTATTATGGATTTTTAAATGTGCTTTCCCACCCGTTGCATGTTTAGCTTTTAAGGTGTCGGGGGAAAGCTGGGTGAAGACGTTAGAAGAGCTCAAAATTGGGGAAAACTTTTTGTTATAAAATTCCCCAAAGGTTTTCCCGGGGTAAAAATTTTGCCCTCGTCTGCAGGGGGATCTTTTCCGGGGGCCCCCATCCCTGTTTTATTGCTAAGCACACTTGTCATCGGGGGAGAGCTGGAAATATAAAAAATGGGGGGCCCCAGCATTGGGAAATTTCTACAATGTTGCCCAATGTGGGGTGCCCAGCATGCGCTTATCCCAAAACAAACCCCCTGGGGGTTTAAAAGGGGAAAAAAAAAAAGTGAAACCCCAAAAAATAAACACGTAAAACTGCTTTTTTCCCCTTTCCCAAACACCCATTACCGAAAAAAGATCCAAAAAAAAAGGGAAAAAGCATATTTGGTTTTTTTAGAAAACCGTATGTAAAAAACCGGGCCCCCCCCCCTATAAACCCTGTCATTTTTTTTTTAAACTGCAGGGGTTTGAACCCCCTTTAAAAAAGTCAAAAAATTGATTTTTGTTCACCCTCAGCATGAAAAAATGGAAAAAAAAAGGGGTCAAAAAGCCTATAAATCCCAAATTTACACCCAAAGTAAAATTTTGGGGTTACCCGAAAAAAAAAAAGTCTTCCCCACCCTTCCGTAAACAAAAAAAAATATAAAAGTTATGGCCATCGGGAAGACAGCGATCCCTAAATAGTTTTTACACAAAAAAAAATTTTTTTTTTTTTAAAAAAAAGGCGCTTAAACATAAAAAACTATTTTTAAAGGGGGGTATCCCCGAAAACGTATCGACCCCCCAAATTTAAAACTTTTTTTTTTTTTAATTTATATTCCGGCCCTCCAATGGTCTGAGGGACCGTAAACCCCGGCCCCCCGGGTTTAAAAATTTTGGGGCCCCTTTTAAAGACAAGCAGACAAAGGGACAGGGAAAAAAACTGGAACCATGCCCAGGGGTTTTGGAAATGAGCCCCAATAAAAACTTTTTTGGGGTTCCAGATGGGTCAATTTGGGGTGAAGCAGAAACCAGGTGGGGGAGTACAAAGAGGGGGTTTTTGGTGAAATGACAGGGTTTTGGGGGCCCGTATAAGTGCTGTTTGGGGGGGGGGGGCCCTTTTGGGGGAGGGAGATACATTTCCCATTGGGGGAATCTTTGAAGGGCCAAAACATGACGGGACATACTGTTTGCCCAAACCAAAAAACATACCCCCCAAGATGACCATTTAACCTTGCTAAAGAAGTTGGAGTAAAGGTGCTAAAACTGCCCAAAGCATGCCCCAGCCCTTTAAACTTTTTTTTGGGGGGCATTTGTGGGGCACCTACAAATGGAAGGTGGAGGAGCACAAGGTCTCTAACATCCACCAGCTCCGTGATGTCATCATGTAGGGAGTGTAATCTAGATCTTAACATTACATTGTAATGTTAAGATCTATATTTTGTTATACTGTATATGATTGGATTTGTATATTCTCCGCCCATATTTTAATCATTACATAAGGTCTGCTCATGTCAACTTTATTCACTCCTGAGGAAGCACGCGATGATAGTGTGTTAAACGCGTTGAGTTTATGTATTTATTCTAAACTTTTTTTATTTTGCCAATATATAGTGGACTTAATCTTAATTCATATAGTCCAAGATATCATTATTGGCATTAACAATATCCCAAGTGCCTTTTTCTCTTAATTCTAAGGGCAATCAGTCCTTTTTTTGTGTTATTATATATTCTCCGAAAGTCTTTTAGTGCAAGCAGTCGGGTGTTTTTAAGAGGACGACTACTCTACTAGAGGATATACCTGCAAAAAGATTTAGGGCGACATGTATGAACGGGCTTTTCGCCTGTTTTTGGCGTATACTGCGCCTCCCAGCCCGAATCCCCCTGTCGGACGCAGGGATTCAGTGTTAGGCGCAGTGTTCGCCACTTTTGGCTGCGCCCCGCATGAAGGGGCGGGCAGTGGGCACGGTGTGGGCGCGGTGTAGGCGTTCCGGGGCGGCGCGCTCGAAAACTCCGAGGCATGTACGATGGAGAGTCGGCAAAGCGAGGCGCAGTGCAGCGCTCGGCAGCTCCGACAGGCAGACCAAGTTTTTTTTGGTCTAAATCCTCCGACAGAGGCAAAGTGAAGCAGGATCGGAACATGCGAGGAAGCGGATCGAAGATCGCGACAGAAATCTCGGCGCTCCGCTCCGTGCAGTAGGAGTATGATTCCGAAAAAATCGCCTTTATAAAGGCAGAAAACAGTGTCAGAAAAAGAGCTGAACGTAAAAAATAAACATAATAAAAAAAACACTTTCCAAAACTCTAGAACAGCGCAATATCAAGAATTAGGATATTGGAAATTGCCGGGAAATACAGTAATTCAAATTCTGAAACCTATTCTCATTGGTCGGCATAAATCAGCCAATCAGAATAGGAGCGACAGTGAACCATTAAAACCTATGGGGAAGGATTGACCAATCAGAATCCACGGCGGGATAATTCAAAATACAGTAAAAAGACAGAAAAGAGCTGATTGGCTGAGCTTGCGGGTGCTTGGCTATCCCAGCCAATCAGAGCGCGAGCTACTTCTCCCATTATAGTCTATGGAGAGATGGGCGCACTGAAATCTCGGCACTCAGCGCCGTGCGGCATGAAGTATTAATCAAAAAATGATTTTTATTAAGTGTAAAACATTATCAGATAAAGAGCCAAACCCTACTTTACAAATAAAGAAGTTAAAAACCGAACAACGCGATTGTCGCCGAGACCGGCGCTACATAGGGAATTGCAAATAGAGAGAATCGCCGAGAAATACAGTAATTCAAATTGTTTAAGCTCTTTCATTGGTCGGCATAAACCAGCCAATCAGAATAGGAGCGACAATGTCCCATTATAACCTATGGAGGAGAATTGACCAATCAGAATAGGAGCGACAATGTCCCATTATATCCTATGGAGAAAAATTGACCAATCATATTCAAAGGCGGGACAGTTCAAAATACAGTAAAAATGCAGAAACGAGCTGATTGGTTGAAGCGGCGGGGACTCGTCCAGCTTAGCCAATCAGAGCGCGAGCTACTTTCTCATAGAGTTCTATGGGGAAAAGAAATTCTGAGCGCGCTCTGTGATTGGCTAAGTTAAAAGAGGCGCGGTTATTTGGACCAATGGGAGAGCGAGCGACGCTCCTATGGGTTTTCTAATGCAATCTGAAATAAAACTGTACATGGCCGAAATCAAATTATAACACTACAGAAGTTGTCCCGATGTGTATATAAAATTAATAATAATATGGGGGTAACGAAAAATAAATATTAAATCAATACAATCATGTTTATTTCTTTATTTTCGTTGCACCCATACTATTGATCCTTGGCTAACGAAAATAAAGAAATAAACATGATTGTATTGATTTAATATTTATTTTTCGTTACCCCCATATTATTATTCATTTTATATACACATCAGGACCACTTCTGTAGTGTTATAATTTGATTTCGGCCATGTACAGTTTTATTTCAGATTGCAATTAGAAAAACCCATAGGAGCGTCGCTCGCTCTCCCATTGGTCCAAATAACGGCGCCTCTTTTAACTTAGCCAATCACAGAGCGCGCTCAGAATTTCTTTTCCCATAGAATCTATGAGAAAGTTAGCTCGCGCTTGATTGGCTAAGCTGGACGAGCCCCCCCCGCTTCAACCAATCAGCTCATTTCTGCATTTTTACTGTATTTTGAACTGTCCGCCTTTGAATATGATTGGTCAATTTTTCTCCATAGGATATAATGGGACATTGTCCCCCCTAATCTGATTGGTCAATTCTCCTCCATAGGTTATAATGGGACATTGTCGCTCCTATTCTGATTGGGTGGTTTATGCCGACCAATGAGAATAGCTTAAACAATTTGAATTACTGTATTTCCCGGCGATTTCTCTATTGCAATTCCTATGTAGCGCCGGTCTCGGCGACAAACGCGTTGTTCGGGTTTTTAACTGCTTTATTTGTAAAGAAGGGTTCTGCTCTTTATCTGATAATGTTTGACACTTAATAAAAATGATTTTTTGATTAATACTTCATGCCGCACGGCGCTGAGTGCCGAGATTTCAGAGCGCCCATCTCTCCATAGACTATAATGGGAGAAGTAGCTCGCGCTCTGATTGGCTGGGATAGACAAGCCACCGCTAGCTCAGCCAATCAGCTCTTTTCTGTCTTTTTACTGTATTTTGAACTGTCCCGCCTTGGATTTTGATTGGTCCAAACTTCTCCATAGGATATAATGGGACTTTGTCGCTCCTATTCTGATTGGTTAATACTCCTTCATAGGTTAGAATGGGCCACTGTCGCTCCTATTCTGATTGGTCCAAACTTCTCCATAGGATATAATGGGTCTTTGTTGCTCCTATTCTGATTGGCTGGCTTCTGCCGACCAATGGATAAATCTTAAAAACAATTTGAATTACTGTATTTCCCGGCAATTCTCTCTATTGCAATTCCCTATGTAGCGCCGGTCTCGGCGACAAACGCGTTGTTCGGGTTTTTAACTGCTTTATTTGTAAAGAAGGGTTCTGCTCTTTATCTGATAATGTTTTACATTTAATAAAAATATTTTTTTGATTAATACTTCATGCCGCACGGCGCTGAGTGCGAGATTTCAGTGCGCCGATCTCTCCATAGACTATAATGGGAGAAGTAGCTCGCGCTCTGATTGCTGGGATAGCCAAGCTCCCGCTAGCTCAGCCAATCAGCTTTTTCTGTCTTTTTACTGTATTTTGAAAATTTTCCCACCGTGGATTCTGATTGGTCTAAACTTCCATAGACTAGAATGGGTCTTTGTCGCTCCTATTCTGATTGGTCAATAATTCCCCCATAGGCTAGAATGGGTCTCTGTCGCTCCCATTCTGATGGCTGAGTAGCCAAGTCCCGGTAGCTTAACCCAAACAGCTCTTTTCAGCATTTTTTACTGTATTTTGAACTATCCGCCGTGGATTCTGATTGGTCTAAATTTCCCATAGGTTTTAATGGTTTTACTGTCGCTCCTATTCTGAGTGGCCGGTTTATGCCGACCAATCAGAATAGCTTTCTGATTTTGAATTCCTGTATTTCCCGGCAATTTCCAAAATCCTAATTCTTGAATTAGGATATTGGACAGTGATTTTGTTTTATGTCTTTTTTATTGTTTAGGATTCAGCTCTTTTCCTGAGAATGTTGAACGCCTGTATAATGGCGATTTTTTATTCATACTCCGCACCGACATCTGGAATGATTTCTCGCCGCTCCAGCCTGTCTCGCATCGGAACAGTTTTTCGGCGCAGACCCGCACGGCGCCTAAGTCCCGCACTGCGCCCATGTCCCGCAACTGTGCCCCACACACATGGCAAGGCGCGGCGGACTTTTCCCCGCATGTATGAGTGCACTACCTCCGGCGCCGAATCCTAGGCGCAGCCCTGCACTGCGCCTCGGACCCTGCACTGCGCCTAAAACACAGGCGAGGCGCGGCGGACTTTACATTGTATGTATGAGCACGCCCCGGCCCCGACATAAATCAGGCGCAGATTCCGCCGGAAAACTAGCGGAAAGGTGCGCCCCGACCCGGCGGGATTCATACATGTGGCCCTTAATTTTATCTAGGAGGATTGAAATATCCTTATATATCTTCATATGAGTTGTACCATATTATATGTACAACTCACCCAGGTGAGCGGCACTAATTATTAGCCACCACCCCTGTTTGTTAAATTGTACTAAACAAGGAGTTGCGCTTTTTTTCTCCCCATACCCTTTTGTTGTTTTAGCACTATTCATATGTAATCCTATATATCACAGAGCTCAGCTTCTCTCCTCTATCATATCACCCTACATATCACAGAGCTCAGCTCCTCTTCTCTATCATATAACCCTATATATCACAGAGCTCAGCTTCTCTCTATCTATCATATAACCCTATATATCACAGAGCTCAGCTTCTCTCTATCTATCATATAACCCTATATATCACAGAGCTCAGCTTCTCTCCTTCTATCATATAACCCTATATATCACAGAGTTCAGCTTCTCCCCCCCATAATATAACCCTATATATCACAGAACTCAGCTTCTCTCCCTCTATCATATAACCCTATATATCACAGAGCTCAGCTTCTCTCCTCTATCATAGTTTCATAGTTTGTAAGGCTAAAAAAAGACAAGTCGTCCATCTAGTTCAGCCTGTTGTGCTAAGGTGTTGATCCAGAGGAAGGCAAAAACCCCCAATGAGGTAGAAGCCAATTGTCCTCATTTTAGGGAAAAATTCCTTCCTGACTCCAATCTGGCAATCAGAAAAATCCCTGGATCAATGACCCCTCTCCTGAATCCTAGTCACTGTAACTTGTTATATTATTACGCTCCAGAAATGCATCCAACCCCGATTTGAACTTGGTTATTGAATTCACCCTAACAAGTCCCTCTGGCAGAGAATTCCATAGTCTCACTGCTCTTACCGTAAAGAATCCCTTTCTATGTTTATGTAGAAACTTCGTTCCTCAAGACGTAAAGGATGCCCCCTTGTTCTAGATACAGCCCTGTGTATAAATAAATCTTGGGAGATGATCAAAATTGACCTTTGATGTATTTAAACATATTTATTATGTCCCCCCAAGCCTTCTTTTCTCAAACAAATAACCCAATTTTCCCAAACTTTTTGACTGTAGTCCACCCCGTCCTTTTTTTTTTTTGTTTTCCCCCGCCTTTTTTACCTTTTTTCAAAGCTCTACAAGTCTTTTCTGTGACTGGGCCCAAACTGTACACAATATTTTTTGTTTGGGTCTAAACCCGTGACTTGTAAAATGGGAAATTGTTCTCATCAGTAACCCCATATATCACAGAGCTCAGCTCCTTTTATATAAACCCATATATCACAGAGCTCGTTCCTCCCCTATCATATAACCCATATACCAGGCTCAGTTTTTTCCCCCCTTTTATCCATATAACCTACCCCTTTTTTTTTAAAAAAACACAGAGCAGCTCCTTCCCCCTACATTAACCCTATTATCCAGAGCCCGCCCTCTTCCTTTTATATAACCCTTTTTTACAAAGAACTCAGTTTTTTCCTCCAAACATAAACACCCACATATCACAGAGCCAGCTTCTCTTTTCTATCATATAACCATATCCCCAAAAAAAAAAAGAGGTCGTACAAGAAACCCCTAAAAGAATACCCCGCGTTCTAAAAACTTCTTAAAAAGATTCGATAAATTTTTTCTATTTGCAATCTTTTTAATTTATTAAAAAAAGCAACAACACCACAAAAAATAAAAAAATATTAAAAAAAAACTGTAGCCTCTCTCAACGCTTTTTTACACGAAATTTTCTGGCTTCTCAGGAGTAAATGCTTTATAAAAAGTCTCCTTATATACACCATAAAGCCTTCCCCTATCTCGATTAACACTCCCCTTTTAAACCGAGACATCCCCAAAACCATCCTAAACAGATCTCTTTTATCCCAGAATTCTCACACTTTAAAAAAAAAAAAAAAAAAATTCTCTCTTATGACCAGTACTCTCTTTCCCTTATACTTTAAAAGAAAAAAAGAGGTTAAAGATTGGGGTTCGTTGTTTACCTTTTCTCCTGTACTTAGTATGGAGACATCCCGTCCTCTGGAAGATGACCGCGGGCTCGGGCAGGAAACTTCACTCTCCTAATGTTCATTTCCCGCCCTCACCGTGATGCCACCACCTCTATGGCCATGCTCCCTGCCCCATTTAGCGCACGGAACTCTCTATTTCATTAGCTATATATTAAAACAACTATAACCTTATTTTTAAAAAACTATAACTAATAAAAACTCTCATTGACCGTTTCAATTTTAAATTCTAAGTTCCATGTACCTCATTTAAACCATAAGGGTTATTCGTAATCACTTTAAAAATCCAAAAAGACTCTTTATTTATTAATAAATTGCAGACTATCCTCCTTAATTTCCCTGATATAATCTATAGGTTGTACTATCAAATTTGGTATAGCTCTCCCCCCTGGTGCTCTACATAAATTCTCGGTAGACTGTACAATTTACTATTTTCTTGAATTGTTAAAACCTATGGTTTATTAAGGCCTGTGAATTCTTGGTGGATGTCCCTACCCACATACGCATTCCACAGCTTTACATGTGATAAGGTAGACTACAAACTGGATCCTACAATGAAAGCTTGTGCCAAAATTTAAATTTTTCTCCAGTAGAAGATGACAAAAAAAATCCTCTCCCTCTTCAACAACTCACATGTCTTACATGTGGGAAAACTGCCCGCATATACTCCCATTTTACCCCTTTCCTACTTTTTTTTACTCATTTCCTTTCCCCCTTCCTTTTGGCGGGGGGAGTTTCCCATATTTTTCAGGGTTTGTGCATTTCAAATAGGTTACCCTGGTTTTCTCTGTAATATAATTTTTTTAAAATAGGATCCTTTTTTAAAAAATTTTTCCAATTTTTTTTTCAAAAATTTTTAAATAAAATTCTCGGCTGTGAAGAATACGTTTGTAATAAAGTTACTTTATTTTTTTTCCTTGTTTTTTTTTGTGGGGTCTCTGAAATATTTTCCCTTTTTTGCGTTTTTTCTTCCTCTCTATTTTTTGCTTCTTCAAAAAAGGCCTCGGTTTTCCCTTTTCCCTTTTTAAAAATTTTTCCCCTGTTTGGATATTAGCTTGTTTTTTTGTATATTCGGGGACTTCCCTTTTTCCCGGTTTCCCCCGGGAATTGACCAAACGGAATATTTCTGGTCCTTTTTCCCATAAGGGTTTTGCTTGATAAAGGGGACGAAATTTGGTTTGGGAATCTACTGCCTTTGAAAAATGTTTTAGTTTTGGATTCTTTCTTTTTTTAATAAAATATTCGATTTTGAAACTAAATTTGGTCTTATTGATTTCTATTGTGAATCAAAAATTTCCCTTTTCCGGAAAAATTAAATTTATTCAAAATTTTTAAAAAATTTTTAAAGCTTCCTCCTCCTTTCCCTTCCAAAAATATATCAAATCATGGGATAAAATCCCCTATATTTACACAATTTTGATTTTAAAATGGGTTATAGTAAAGGGGAATATACAAATCCCCAAACCCCCAAAAAACGGGTTTGGGCCCAACCAAAGGGGCAACTCTTTTTCCCCTCGCTGTCCCAACCCTGTTTGATGGAAATTTGAAACTCCATCGTATTAAAAATATTTTTATTCTCAAGGATAAGTTTTTGGGACCCTCCCCCAAAAACCCTTTTTTCGTTTCAGAAAGATTTTTTATCACCATCAAAGGATAGGATTAAATGCCCGAATTCCTCTTGAATGTTCTATGTTTGAAATAATCCTACCACATCCATGGTGAGGAAAAAAAAACCTTTAAAAATATAAAATTAAAAAGAGAAAACAGAAGTACCCCAGAAGGGTTTAAATTTCTGCCCGGAAAAGTCCCATGGAAAATATTTGGAGTTTTTAAACGGCTCTCCAAAAATATATCAAAAAATTAAACCCAAATTCAAATTTTTTTTTTTCCTTTACAAAAAAATAAAAAATAAAAAAGACAAAAAATGAAAATAGCCAAAATATAGGAAAAAAGATCAACAATACCAACCAAATCGACATTCTATCCCATTTTGGGGCACGGGCCCCCCATTACATAGGTTTTTTAAATCAATGGTTGGATGAATTTTAAGGAAAATAAAAAAAAAAAAAACCGAAAATGAAATTTTAAAGTAATGCGAAAAGGGAAAATTTTTTAAGAAATATAATAAAAAGAAATGCGGAAAAAGGGAGGGCCCGATAGTGGTGCAGGACACGATAATTTTTAAAAAAGAACAGGGAATTTTTTGAAAGACCCAAATTCATTATCTTATAGGGGAAACCCTGGGGTGTTTTTGGGGATCCAAAAAATTTTTTTAAATTTTAAAACTTTTAACATTTTCCATGGGAACTATTAATCAGAAAAAAAAGAGGTTTTTGGATATTAAGAGCCCAAAGGGGCCCATTTTTAAAAACCATTTTCCCGAAGGTCCATAAGGAAATAAAAAATTTCCCCCGGGAAAGGCCAATAAATTTCGGGGATAGATTCCCCCTTTTGAAAAACCCAAACCAGATAAAACATACCCATTTACGGGCCACATGCCCAACACTAGTTGGGTTAAAACTGAAAGTTTCAATAATTTTAAAATTAGAGAACTAGTGGATAAAAAAGGGGGAGGGAAAAGTTTTTTTTTTTCCTCCCCATGGATGTGGTGGGAATTATATTCAAAAATAGAATTAAAAGGGGGCATTCAGGCAGTAAATTTCTACTAAAAGGGAAAATAAAACATCTTTAGAAGCGAAAAAAGGGCTTTTTGGTGGAGGGTTCAAAAAATTTATCCTTGAGAATAACTTTTTTGAAAAACGATGGAGTACATTACCAATCGGGCGGGTTTTGGCAAAAGCGTTTGGGGAAAGATTTACCCCCATCCCCTTCCCAAACCTTTGTTTATGGGGGGGTTTTTTGGAGGATTTGTATATCCTTCTTTTTAAAAACCCATACAGATCAAAATTGTGTACAATGGAGTTTTCATCAAATTGATTTGATATTTTATTTTGGAAAGGGGAAACGGAGGGGGAAGCTTTAAAAATTTTTTTTTTTTAAACATCTAAAATATAAATTTTCCGCGGAATTTCGTTTCACAATAAAAATCAAAAAGACACAAATTCAGTTTCTAGATCGAAAAATTATCAAAAAAAAGAAAAAATCCATACTAAAAAAAATTTTTCAAGGAAAGAAGTTTCCCAAACAATTACGTCCATTTTCTCAACCAACCATTAGGGGGAAATGGCCCCAGAAATATTCCGTTGGTAAATTTGGGGAGGATCCGGAAAAATTTGCACTTTCCTCTGAGATATACAAAAAACAAGCAATACCTGGGCAGGAAGATTTATAGAAAAGGGGATACCCGGGGGACTTTAGAAAGAAGGAAAAAAATAAGCGGGAAAAAAAAAACGCAAAAAGAATTTATTTCGGGAGCCCCCACAAAGAGAAACAAGGGAAAAACATATAAGAGTAATTTTAAATTACATTATTCTTCACAGAAAAAGAAAAAAATTGTATAAAATTTTTGAAACACTTTTGGGAAAATTTTTTAAAAATTTGGATCCTAAATTTTTAAAAACTTATATTAAAAGAGAAAAACCCAGGGGTAACCTATAGACCGTGCAACAAAAACCCCGAAAAATATGCTAGCACCCCCACCCCCAAAAGGACGAGGAAAAGAAAAGGTAAAAAAAAAGTAGGGAAAGGATAAAAAGGGATTTTATGCCCTTTCAGATTTCCGTAAAGTAAGACATGTGAGAATTTTTGAAAAGGGGAGAGGATTTTATGGGCATCTTCTATGGAAAAAAAATTTTAAAAATTAGGCACAAGCTTTCTTGTAGAACCAGTTTTTTTAATCTTTCCTTATCAAAAAGGTAGCTGTGGGGAAAACATATGTGGGTTTGGGGCCCTCCACCAAGCTTTTACAGCGCCTTAATAACCATTTTGGGTTTTAAAATCAAGAAAAAAAAGTAAATTTACCGTCCCCCGAGGGATTTAAACTGAAGAGCACCCAGGGGGGGGAGTACAAATTAAAGTACAACCCATAGATTATACTAAAGGGAAAATAAGGAAAGGGAAAACTTGGCAATTTTTAATAAAAAAAGATTTTTTGGATTTTTTTAAAAAAATACGATAAACCCTTATGGTTTTAAAAGAGGTAAAAAAAACTTATAAATTTTAAAAATTAAAACCAAGGGCAAAAGAAGTTTTTAAAAGTTTTTTGTTTTTAAATATAAAGGGGTTTTAAAAATTTTTTTAAAAAAAATACTAATGAATAGAGAATTTCCCTGCCTAAAAGGGCAGGGAGCATGGGCCAAAAGGGAAGTGGTTTGGGCCCCACGGGGAGGGCGGGGGAAAAACATTAGGAGAGTGAAAATTTCCGCCCGAGCCCGGGGGTCATCCCCAGAGGACGGGATTTTCTCCCCTACTAAGAAAAAGGGAAAAAAAGGTTTAAAAAAGAACCCCCCCCCCCCCCTCTTCCCCCTCTTTTTTCTTTTAAAGTATAAAGGGGGAAGGGGAAAAAGTACTGGTCATAAGAGAGAATTTTTTTTTTTTTTTTTTTTTAAAGTTGAAATTTCTGGGAAAAAAAGAATCTGTTTAGGAATTTTTTTGGGGGTGGGCTCGGGTTAAAAGGGGGGGTGTTTAAAATCGAGAAAGGGGGGAAACTTTATTTTGGGGTATATAAGGAGACTTTTTATTTAAAAAAGGCCCAAAAATTTTCTCCTGAGGGAAAACACGAGAGAATTCGTGTGAAAAAGCGTTTAAAAGAGGCTACAGGGAATTTTTTTTAAAAAATCTTTTTATGTATTGGGTGTGTTGTTGGGTTTTTTTAAAAATTAAAAAAAATTGGGAAATAGGGAAAAATTTAAACGCAATCTTTTTAAGAGCATTTTTAGAAAGCGGGTGGGGGAAATTCCCTTTTTGAGGTTTTTGTACGAACCCCTTTTTAAATTTGGGGTTTTTATTTTCTCACACCTAAATTTGGTGCAAAAGGGTGAAATGAACGAAGGAGGGCCAGCAGTGATAAATTTTGAAATTAAACTTTAAAAAAAGAGGGTTTTACCCTTCGAGGTTTCCAAAAAAGAAAAAACAGGTGGAGTGGCATATAAAAATATTGTTTAAAAACCTATTGGGAAAAAAATACCCTATCGGTTTGGGCCTTTTTTTTTTTTTTGTTTCTCTGAGGGGTTTCTTAGCACCTATTGAAAAAATAACTTAAATAAACACAGGCTCAGCTTCTTAACCCCTACATATAAAAACCCCAAAATATCACAGAGCTAAATCCTCTCCTTTGATCAAAAAAAACCCCTTTTATCACAAGCTCCCGCCCCCCTTCCTCTATCATATAACCCCATTTTATCACAGAGATCAGCTCCTCTCCCTCTATAATAAAACCCTATTTTATCACAGAGCTAGCTTTTCCCCCTCTATCATAAACCCTATTAACCCCAGAGTCAGCCCTCTCCTCTAAACTATAAACCCCATATATCACAGAGCTCCGCTTCTCTCCTCTATCATATAACCCTTTTATACAGAGCCAATTTTTCTCCCTTATCATATAACCCTTTAAATTTACAAGCTCAGCTTCCCCTCCCCCTACCATTTAAACCCCATTTAACCCAAAAACTCAGCCCCCCCCTACAAAATTAACACCCCCCCAAAATATCCCATATACCAGTTTTCACTCTCTAAACAAAATTTCCCCCAAAAAACAAAGAGCTCAGGGTTCTCTCCCCCTATCAAAAATTTAAATTTTTAATCCCAGAGCCAACCTTTTTCTCCTTACCCTATAACCGAATAAATCACAAGTCAGCACCTTTTTTTCCCCCCCATCAAATAACCCTTTAAAAACAGACTCAGCTTTTCCCCCTTTTATTATATAACCCTATATATCAAAAAGAGTTTAATCCTCTCCCCTATCATTAACCCCATATAACAGAAACTCAGCCCCCTTTCCCCCTATTTAAAACCTTAAAATATCAAAGGCCCGCTTCCCCTCCCTATCATTTAACCCTAAATATCACCGGTTTTAGCCCCCTTTTCTCCTCTAAACATTAAAAACCCCAAATTCCACAGACTCAGTTCCTTTTCCTCTAACCCAAAACCTATATATCACAGAGCTCAGCCCCTCCTCAAACATATTTTAACCCCAATTTTTCACAGACTTTAGCTTCCCCTCTCCAAACAAATAACCTATAAATCACAGAGTCAAACCCCCTCCCCCCTCTATCATATAACCCTATTTTAAAAAACATATAACCCTAAAATTCGGTTTTAGCCAATGCTTTTTGATTTGGGCAGCATTACCACCCGACCCCGTTTAAACCCAAAAAAAAATTTTAGCTATGGGGTGTATGTTTAGGGGTTGTTGGGCCTGTTTAAGGTTTACGGGGCCCCAAACTTAAACTTTTTCAGCCTCTACCCGGGTTTTCCCCCAGGGTTTTTTCCTTTTTAGTTTCCCTTCCCATCCTTCCCCCCCGCATTTATGCTGCCACCCCCATGCTTCATGGTGGGGATGGTGTGTTCAGAGTGATGTGCAGTGTTGGCTTTCCTCCACACATAGCGTATGGCATTTAGGTCAAAAAGTTAAATTTTGGTCTCATCTAACCAGAGCACCTTCTCCCAGATGTTTGCTGTGTCCCCTACATTGCTTACTGAAAACTGGACTGCTTATGGCTTTCAAAAATGGCTTCCCTCCTGCCCCTCTTCCATAAAGGCCAGATTTGTGGAGTACATGACTAATAGTTGTCCTGTGGACAGGTTCTCCCACCTGAGCTGTGGACCTCTGCAGCTCCTCCAGACTGACCCTGGGCCTCATGGCTGCTTCTCTCATTAGTGCTCTCTTTGTCTGGGCTGTCAGTTTAGGTGGATGGCCATGTCTAGGGTCATGGGGTATGAATACTTTTGCAACTCACTGTATAGTAAGCTGACAACCTTAATGAATGCCATTGTGGCGTCTCTTAGGTTGTCACCAGTACGTTCTACTAAGGGGCAACTTAGGGAGCACTTACACTTTTATTTTAGGTTGTCATTTAAAAAAGAAAAAATCATCCACTCATCAAGTAGTTCTATATTGTTCTAGGCGCACTTGCTTCCTCTAGAGTGCATGGCATGGAGTTTTCAGAAGCCTGTGCCTTATAGTTGAGGGAATGAGTTGACAAAGTAATGATATTATTTTTTCTGTGATGTAACTTGAAAGCATTGTAATGTGAGACCATAACGCTAAGGAAAAGTAGTAATTGGTTCCAAATTCCCCAAAATGTCATGGACATGTAGTACCACACAGTGCTGTAGTAGGGAGGCGCTACTAAACCACCAATCACTGCATGCACTTTACTCATACAGATGTCCTACAAGTAAAATGTTCCTGATCATTGGTTGGATCTTCCATCGATCACACGTGCGGCAGATCGTCAGTGTCTGTGACATTGTTTGTGGCAGTGTGGTTTCATTGTATGGTGGAAACATATTAGACATTAGACATCAGGGGCGACATGTATGATTTGTGGCATTTAAAGCCAATTTTCATGCGCATAATAATATCCTAGAATGCGCTTGATTTATGAACCTGTTCTACTGCGGGTCATAAATCAGGCACATTCTAGAAACGACAATTCTGGCTCAGGCATACCACTTTGAAAGTGGTTTACTTGTTCCAGCATTAATGCGCCTGGAATAGCTGTACTGAAGCAATAAATCTATAGCTTCGTACGGTTCTAGTGCGCCGCGACTCCCACACGCCCCCCGAAATCAGGCGCATTACAAAGTGCTGCGGGCGCTCTGTAATGTGCCTAATATTGGCATGGGTGACATTTACACCTATTGCGAACGGGGCTGTGCTAGATGTCGGGCTGAAAATACGTCAGACTTCTGGTGCAGCCCCGTTCATACACGTCGCCTCAGGTTTGGGTAATTCATCAGAGCATTGGAGGAGCACTAATTGCAAGTGGACTCCAAAAGCGGTGCTCCAAGTTTTTATCATCTCACTGCTATACACCTAAGTATGTTTATCCACCTACAGATATAAGACCACCACAAAATAATCTTATATGAAACCAATCTTTATTAGAAAAATTAACAAAAAATCTAAAACACCTAAAACTTAAAGGGGTTTTATCGGTTGAAGTGTTCTTGCTCTTCAGCTAATTCTATGAGACTGAATTTGAAATCCAGGGCTGAGACTCTCCTCTCAGCAGGCTGTCTCTCCTGCCAGCAAGCGTGTCTCTCCTGTCAGCAGGTGTGTCTCTCCTGTCAGCAGGCATGTCTCTCCTCACTGAAGAGCTGTGAAATCATCATTCTGTGTGAAGCAGGGGAAGAAGAAGGTTGTCTGGAAAGGATGCAGCCTCCTGAAATGTTCTTTTGTCTGCAGAGCCTTCATCTCCAGGCTCCACAAGCTCCTTGCTGTGCTATAACTAGTTATACACACAGCCTGATCTGATGAAAGGAATGCACACTGCCCCCTTCCTCCTCCCCCTCTGTGTGATTCTGTTATATGGAGGGAGCACAGGATATAAGACTGCGTTATATGAGGGGATCTATGAGCTAAACAGTCAGTAATTAGCCAGATCGTTCACATTAGAGCTGGCAGATGAGTATAGAGCCAGCAGCCCTCTCACATAACTGGTTTCACTTTCGGTTTTAACAGCTAAGAGGGGAGTAAACAAAGAGTGTGCAGGCAGCCAATCACAGTGCAGGGGGCGTGTCTGGGGTATTTCCTGGCTGAGGGCATATCCCAACAGGCTGAATGAAATGTCAGCCAGCCAATCACAGTGCAGGTTGCGTGTCTAGGGCGGAATCTGACCGACTTGCCAATCACAGAAAAGGGGGCGTGTCCCGGCTAGCAGCAGCAGAAATAGAAAATGGATGCACAGAAAAGCTCATATGTACTATACTAAGTGACTGAGGTAATGCAACCCAATTACAAAAGTGCTTATTTTTACTGTCCCCATAATCTGAGATTTGATCTTTGTAGCTAGAAAACCCTTTTAATGGCAATAGTTCTGCAAACAATGCGTGTACACGCAACTACCACTCCTAATAATATATTTAGAGACCCTCATGGGATAGCCCATTCTGCAATTATACTAAGGCACACACCATTATAATGTAAATACCTGACCCTAAATGGACCAAAACATGTATATAGATATGCATATGATATAGTATAAATACCTGACCTTAGATAAGATGAACA
The DNA here is from genome assembly GCA_025379985.1 of Phyllomedusa bahiana. NCBI lineage: Eukaryota > Metazoa > Chordata > Amphibia > Anura > Hylidae > Phyllomedusa > Phyllomedusa bahiana. The sequence continues at coordinate 113,801 of JAODAL010006427.1, read as the reverse complement.
GCAGATGGCAAAGTATATAAACGGAGGCTAGAGAGTGTGGACACGCGCCCTAAGTATATTGTAACATGTATACCTCATACTACCGATGTCAATTAAACGTAATAGCTTCTTGTTACACATCTTAGTAGCTTTTATTGGTGTACTTTATTTTGTCATGAAATTCAACCAAAACGAAAAACTGAGACGTATTTTCCATTACAGAAAGTGATTCTATATTTTTTGCATGTGCCATCACTTCAACCCATCTGCCCACTACCCCTCAGGCTCTGCCCTATTGCTCATATGGTCAGTCTGCCTCTAAATGGGACTATGTTGAAGGGTGTTTGGACATTTTTGATATTTTTGGTAATATTTCCCACATTATTCTGTGCACAAAAATATATTTCTGTTTTCAAATCTTTTTATCTGATGTTCACATTAACTAGTTACAAGCTCATAAATTTTGAATGCTACGTTGTATAAAAAAAAACCTGGGTAATTCCTATAAACGGTGATTTCATGTAATTTATTATTGCTTATCCTCATATTTTACAATTTCTAGGGAGCCAGAACATGCTGGAAAGCCGCTTGAGTTAATGAGAAATCATTTGAAATAGTTTGTCCTGATTAAAACCTCCCTACAATTAATGCAAAATGATTCTAAACATAGCAGAAGCAGACCACGTACCTTTATCGCAGTTGCAGGAAATTACTAGGCTGGAGATCAGAAAATTCTGTGAGAGCCATTCTATCAAAACTTCTTTTTTGTTATGAAAAACAAGAAATCTCACTGCCCAAAGGGCAAAAGACTTAAAAAAAAAAAAAAATTAAAACTTTATCTTAACCCATTTAAAACGAGCTCAGCTACTCCCTTACATATAACCCTATTATACAGAGCTCAGCTCCTCTCCTCTATCATATAACCCTAAAATATCACAGAGCTCAGCTTTTCTCCTCTATCTTTATAACCCTATATACCCCCAGAGCTCAGCTTCTCTCCTCTTTCATTAACCCTATATATCACAGAGCTCAGCTTCTCTCCTCTAATCATAAAACCTTTTATATCACAGATCTCAGCTTCTCTCCACTATTATTAACCCTATATATCACATAGCCCCAGCTTCTCTCCTCTATCATATAAACCCAAATATATCACAGAGTCAGCTTCTCTCCTATCTTTATACCCTATATATCACAGAAGCTCAGCTCCTCTCCTCTATCATATAACCCTATATACACAGAGCTCAGCTCCTCTCCTCTATCATATATCCCCTTTATATCACAGAGCTCAGCTTCTCTCCTCTAATAAAACCCCTATATATCCAGATCTCAGCTTCTCTCCTATTATATAACCCTTTATATCACATAGCTCAGCTTCTCTCCTTTCATAAAACCCCTATATATCACAGAGTTCAGCTTCTCTCCTCTGTCATATAACCCTATATATCACAGAGCAGCTTCTTCCTCTGTCATATAACCCTATATATCACAGAGCTCAGCTTCTCTCCTCTATTCATATAACCCTATATATCACAGACGCAGCTTCTCTCCTCTATCATATAATCCTATATATCACAGATCTCAGCTTCTCTCCTCTATTATATAAACCCTATATATCACAGAGTCAGCTTTTCTCCTCTATCATATAACCCTAATATCAGAGCTCAGCTTTTTCCCTCTATCATAATAAACCCTATATTCCAGATTCTCAGCTTCTCTCCTCTATTTATAACCCTATATAACTTTAGCTCAGCTTATCCTCTACATATAAACCCTATATATCACAGAGCTCCGCTTCCTTTCCATATCATATAACCCTATATTTAAACAGAGCTCAGCTCCTCTCCTCTATCATATAACCCTATATATCACAGGCTCCTCTCCTCTATCATATAACCCTATATATCACAGAGCTCAGCTTCTCTCCTCTATCATTAACCCTATATATCACAGAGCTCAGCTTCTCCCCTTTTATTATATAACCTATATATCACTAGCTCAGCTTCTCTCCCCCTTTCATATAACCCTATATTTTCACAGAGCTCAGCTTCTCCTATCATATAACCCATATATCACAGAGCTCAGCTTCTCTCCTCTGTCATATAACCCTATATATCACAGAGCTCAGCTTCTCTCCTCTATCAAAATAACATATATCACAGAGCCCCAGTTTCTCTCTCCTCTATATATAACCCTATATATCACAGAGCTCAGCTCCTCCCCCTCTATCATATTAACCCTATATATCACAGAGCTCAGCTTCTCTCCTCTATCAATATAATTCCTATATATCACAGATCTCAGCTTCTCTCCTCTATTATATAACCCTATATATCACAGAGCTCAGCTTCTCTTATCTATCATATAAACCTATATATCACAGAGCTCAGCTTCTCTTTATCTACTTATAACCCTATATACCCACAGAGCTCAGCTTCTCTCCTCTATCCTATAAATCTATATATCACAGAGCTCAGCTTCTCTCCTCTATCATATAATCCTATATATCACAGATCTCAGCTTCTCTCCTCTATTATATAACCCTATATATCACAGAGCTCAGCTTCTCTTATCTATCATATAACCCTATATATCACAGAGCTCAGCTTCTCTTATCTATCATATAACCCTATATATCACAGAGCCCAGCTTCTCTCTTCCTATAAATCTATATATCACAGAGCTCAGCTTCTCTCCTCTATCCTATAACTCTGCCTCCATGTGCATTCTGAACTCCTTCCATGTCTTGCTACTCAAGCCTTTTGTCCTTAATTGCTTCTCCTGAAATACCATGCCTCCATCCCCTGATGATGTCTATGAGTGAAAAGAGGTCCTTGCTGAAAATTTCGTGAGGGGGAAGCGATAGTTTCTCATCGACTGGAATGGTTTTGGGCCCAAGGAACGCTCTTGGGAGCCAAAGGCCAATCTTTCTCCTGATCTCCTCTCTAAGTTTCGTCAGGACAAGAATAGGGGGAGACCTAAAGGGGAGGGGTACTGTCACGAAGAACGCCGTGACCTGCACAAAAGGTCACAGTTGTCCCCGCAGCTCAGTACTCACCTGTCCACGCTCCTGCATCTCTGCCTTCTCCTCCTGACCCTATATCTAGCCACCTCCTCCTTCAACCCCGGCCAGATGTTTGAGAGAGTGAAGTTGCGTTATCCTGTGTTCCAGGCCTGCTTGCTATCGTTTTCTGACCACGTTGCCTGCCGCCTGTGCTGACCTTCCTTCCTGTCCCTGACTATGCCTCCATCAGGGGTGTTGCGAGGGTCCCAAGGCATCCGGGGCCCGGGCCCTTTGGCTATATTCACACGGCTTATTGTGGCGAGTATGGTACGCACCGCAATACGCTGTGTGTTTTGGAACCCCGCGCTACTCCCCCCTGTGCGTACAATACGACATGTAATCCATAGCTCTCTAGGAGAGCCATGAATTACCGTAATTGCGGTGCGCATGTCGGGCGTATAAAGAGCAAATACGTGGAGAAATGCACCCCTCAATTTACGCAGTGTGAACATATATTCATACATACACATACATACACACACAGACACACAAACACACTCAGATACACACACACTCAGATACACACACACTCAGACACGCACACACTCAGACACACACACACACTCAGACACACACACACACTCAGACACACACAAACTCAGACACACTCAGACACACACACCACACCCCCACCCCACACACAGACACACACACACTCAGACACGCACACACACTCAGACACAAACACATTCAGATACACACACACTCAGACACACACACACACACACTCAGACACACACACACACAGACACACACACGCACACACTCAGACACACACATAGACACACACACTCAGACACACACACAGACACACACACACACTTAGACACACACACACACTCAGACACAGACACACACTCAGACACGCACACACTCAGACACACACACACTCAGACACACACGGACACAAACACACACACTCAGACACACACACACTCAGACGCGTACACACACACACACTTAGACACAGACACACACACTCAGACACACACACACACACTCAGACACACACACACACACTCAGACACACACACACACACAGACACACACACAGACACACACACACTCAGACACACACACACACACACACACAGACACACACACAGAGACACACTCAGTACAGTTCACATTCATGAAGAGGTTGTTGTTTCACTCCTATTATACTACATAGTCCTGGTCTCTACAATGAGGCTCCTCGCTTACTAGAGACCTCCAGAGTGTGGGTACCTGTGGGAACTGCTGAAGCCATAAGGACAGGACAGGACAATGCAGCTGCAGGAGATGGTCCGGAGCGGAGATAACAGCAAGGGGCGGAGCCTGTCACTGCCTGTCAGTGTGCTGTGCTCCGGAACTTCCTGACTCAGGATCTACAGTAAGCAGCCGGCGCCCCCTTCTCAGCTCCCGTCACCTCCTGCAGTCGCCCTCCCCCTCCCTGCACTTAGCAACCATCCTGAGCTGTGTGTGCATAAAGAGCACGCACACACAGCTCGATAGATCGTCGGCGATCTGAGACTCGGGGCACAGGTAGTATTATCCGGGGCTTGTGCCCCGAATAAACCTGACTAGCGACGCCCCTGGCCTACATCTATTGATTCTATACGTCGCTGTACCCCGGCCACCATCGCAAGCAAGTCATTTCAAGGGGGGCGACCAGGTAGTCTCTGGCGAATAACCGGAGGCTACTTAGACCCTGCTACCTGTTGTGGCTTAAACCACCGCTTGCGATGGCCCTGAGAATCCACCTCCTGATGTGACAGAAATATATTTACTATGCAGACGTATCTTGCCGTTTCCAATGTACAGTGATGGCCAAAAGTATTGGCACCCCCTGCAATTTCTTCAGTAATACTCAGTTTCTCCTGAAAATGGTTTGCAATCACAAATTCTTTGGTTTTATTATCTTCATTTATTTTGCTTGCAATGAAAAAACACAAAACAGAATGAGACAAAAATCAAATCTTTTGTTTCATTTCACCAAACTTCAAAATGGGCCGGACAAAAGTATTGGAACCCTCAGCCTAATACTTGGGTAGCAAAAACCTTTAGCCAAAATAACTGCGAACAACGCTTCCGGTACCCATCCAAATGAGTTTCTTACAATGCTCTGCTGGAATTTTAGACCATTCTTCTTTGGTAAACTGCTCCAGGTCCTGAGATTTAAAGGGGTTTGCCTTCTCCAAACTGCCATTTTGAGATCTCTCCCCCAGGTTTCTATGGGTTTTCGGTCTGGACTCATTGCTGGACACTTTAGAAGTCTCAGTCCCTTTCTCTCAACCATTTTCTAGTGATTTTTGAAGTGTGTTTTGGGTCATTGTCCTGCGGAAAGACCCATGACCTCTGAGGGAGACCCAGCTTTCTCACATGGGCCCTACATTATGCGGGTTATTAACTTGTTGGTAGTCTTCAGATTTCTTCTAAATGCTCAATGCACAACGGTCAAGCATTTCCAGTGCCAGAGGCAGCAAAAGCAACCCCAAAACATCAGGGAACCTCCGCCATGTTTGAATTGTGGGGCCCGTGTTCTTTTCTTTGAATGCCTCTTTTTTTTTCCTGTAAACTCTATGTTGTTTGCCTTTTCCCAAAAAGCTCTACTTTTGTCTCATCTGCCAGGGGGAACATCCTTCCAAAACTTTTTTAGGCTTTCTCAGGTAAGTTTGGGCAAACTCCACCCTTGGATTTTTTTGTCTCGGGGCAAGAAGATGGGGTCTTCCTGGGTATCCTACCATACAGCCCCTTTTTTCATTCAGACGCCGACGGATAGTATGGGTTGACATTGTTGTACCCTCGAACTGCAGGGCAGTTTGAAAATTTGTTTGGATGTTAGTCAAGGTTTTTTATCCCACCATCCGCACAATCTTGCGTTTAAATTCTCTCGCGATTTTTTTTTTCCCGTCCACATCTAGGGAGGTTTAGCCACAGTGCCATGGCTTTACATCTAGGGAGGTTACCCACAAGTGCCATGGGCTTTACATCTGGGGGAGGTTTAGCCAACAGTGCCATGGGCTTTACATCTAGGGAGGTTAAACCCACAGTGCCATGGGCTTTACATCTAGGGAGGTTAGCCACAGTGCCCATGGGCTCCTTTCCCACATCTAGGGAGGTTAGCCACAGTGCCTTTGGGCTTTACATCTAGGGAGGTTTAGCCAACAGTGCCATGGGCTCCGTCCACATTCTAGGGAGGGGTTAGACAAGTGCCATGGGCTTTTACTTCTAGGGAGGTTAGCCCAGTGCCAGGGGTTTCCATCCACATCTAGGGAGGTTAGCCCACAGTGCATGGGCTTTACATCTAGGGAGGTTAGCCACAGTGCCATGGGTTTACACTTCTTGATGACACTGCGCACGGTGGGACACAGGAACATTCAGGTCTTTGGAGATGGACTTGTAGCCTTGAGATTGCTCATGTTTCCCTCACAATTTGGTTTTCTCAAAGTTCTGACAGTTCTTTGGTCTTCCTTCGTTTCCCCAAATGCTAAATGTGGTCACACAAAGGACAGGACAAAAGGTTGAGTCACTTTAATCCATGTTCAATGGCTTGCAAGTGTGTTTAGTTATTGCCAACACCCGTTTTGGTGCCACAGGTAAGTTAACAGGTGCTGTTAATTACCCCAAATTTAGAGAAGAATCACATGATTTTTCAAACAGTGCCAATACTTTTATCCACCCCTTTTTTATGTTGGGGTGGAATTATATCCAATTTGGCTTTATGACAATTCTTTTGTGGTTTTTCCATTGAAGACAAATTAAATGAAGATAAAAATACCAAAGAAGTTGTGATTGCAATCATTTTCTGGAAGAAACTGAGTATTATCTGACAGAATTGCAGGGGTGCCAATACTTTTGGCCACCACTGTAAAGGATCATATTTTTTTAAACAGTCTTATGTTTACTCAAATTTTATTTTTCTTTAACCATACTATTGAGATATAGACTTGTACTATATTCCTACCAATCATGGCCGACCTAACTGCACTGTTTGTAATTTATTGTACGTTTTTATGCCATTAGCATTATTGTGTATGCACAACACATGATCGCCACTACCAAAAACAGCAATAAGATTACGGGAAAATAAAGCCGATGGCTGATGACAATGATTGTGTATAAAGTCATTAGAGTAATTATGGGAGAATAATTATTGATGTTATTATGGCCTCTTTTGTTAGCATTTTCATACAATACTTTTAAGAGCTCCCAGGATCCTCTTCACCGTCTGCTCTTATAGGAATGAATAGAAATAATTATTGCTGGTTCGGAACAAAGGAGATGGTCATGGTTCACAAAATACATCTTGTTGTTACGGGGAGGTTCTTGCTAACTGTAATAAAGGCAGCACTAGTTGTAATAGACTGAAGGTCACCTTTTACACTAGACGTCATTATGTACTTAGCCCTGTTCATTGTAAATGTATCAGCAAATATGATTTCGGATGAGACACTTAAATAAAAGCACAGCAGTAAATAGAAAAAGATGATGGGTCCCTATTGTGCTCCCTGCCCCATTCGCCATGCACAGATTATTATATTATGATAAAGGATTTTATCTTTATTTTATAATTTTGGTTGTGTTAAGTGTTTTGTTGTTTAACCTCACACATTGTTTGCCTAATTAAACCCACCCGTTTTTTTTAACTTTCTCATGTTTTCTTATTTGTAAACCTGCTTCATTAGCTGTGCTCTTTATTGAAATGGATGGAAACCCTATAAGGTGGTGTGTTTTTGATGATAGGTAGAGGTAGGCAGCAACCTTTTTAAATTAAGATGAGTTTTTTTGGCGTTTCGGGGAGCATGTGGATTGTCAAGGGTTGTAGCTACCCAGTGTCTGATGGGGGTATGTAGGACCCACCAGTGGAGTTTTGAAGTTCATCAGTACAGCTTGAGTCTTGAGGTCCACCAGTGGAGTTAATTCTTGGGGCCCACCCTAAGTTATTACAAACTGTTTACCCTGCCATGGCTTTGCCGCTGATTGTTGAAAAGTATCTACAGGGCTACCATGTTCAGGGGCCCACCATGTCTAGAGGCCCACCATAGGTTTTCCTGTTTCCATTGGGCCAGCCCAATTTTGTAGCTTCTCTTTGCCTTTGTTTGGTTCCCCCAAAATGAATATTGAAGGGGGCAGGCTTTATCACCGAATTTTTCCCCAAAGATCCAGCAAAGGATAAACCTATTTGGACTTTAGAGCTAATGACTTGCCACTGAGGTTTATCTCTTCTGGGTTGATAGGGTCCCAAATTATTAGTAATAGTAAGTGGAAATTTTGGATAGCCTGTTGGTAGTAGTAATGCAACATATTTTCTATTTCAAATTATGGCCATAGGGTAATATATACAAATCATATTGGGACTGTAAAAGAAACCCAGGTGTTTTCTAGTTCTTCATTTGAGGTTTTTAGACATCAGTATATTAAACACTTAAGTCTCTGTTTTTTTAACTTGAAGTTTTGATTTATTTCTTATAGAATTGGGCGCAAAAGGGAACTCTGTCTTCATGTTGTTACTCAGCATCCATCCCAGGATAAACAGGATGAACCTATTAAAAGAGATCAGATAATACATTGGTCCCCTGGTAAACAAATACCTAGAACTGAAGGATGCAAGATATGTCACGTTCCTGCGTGTGATGATGTCCGAACAGTTTTAGGGTGATAGAACAGATTTTTAGGGTGTATTTATGAGTTTAGAACAGTTTTAGGGATCTGGCAGAAATGAACAATTAGGTTCATTGACCGAGATATCTAAGGATCATCAGAGAAAATTATACTTAGGCTCATCCTATAGCGAAGTATCCATTGCAAAATCAATCCCCTTCAATTTTTAAAAAGGGGTGCAAAGTGGGATATATAGGTTCTATAACTCATGGTCAATGGGAATACAGCTCTTACCAGACAAGAATGGAGTGAAGTCATGGCTTTAGGTTCCTATCTAGATGGCCAGGTCTTGGTACAGTCAAGGAACGACATTCTGATTATTGGTTAGTTGGCAGTTTATGGTGAATGTTGAGTTGAAAGAACTACATGCGTCTAATGTGGACTCACAATGGTACGATGCAACAAGATGATTTAGAGGAGGGCTTGAATATGTGGAGGAGTTGGAAAATTCAAAGAAACCTAAGACCAAATGGGCCAATGTTGGAATAACCTAATATAGATCTCTTGAGTGGTGCAAGGAGAATAAGGGATCTTTAAAAAAAAAAAAAAAAAAAAAAAAAATAATAATATATATTATATATATATATATATAATATTTTGAGGGAGCTTTAAAATGTGTTTAGTTTGAAAAAACTGTTTTTTAAGACACAGAATACCTGTTACATACCTATTACATGCCTAAAACTTAAACTCAAATTTGGTAAGCACTATATGGAATGAAAGGGGAGCTCTGATTGGTTACTATGGGCAACAAAGAAAGTCTTAGACCTAGACAGTATTCATACATGAGGTCCTACATTTTAAAGTTTTAAGTTCTGGCTAATTCCATTGGATTTCCTGATAATAATCCTTATACCTATGGTTGTTCCTTCAAGGGAACTATTTTCAGGGCATCACAAGATTGCCCCATTACAAGATTCACAGATGGGCCTAGCCCGGACATTATGTTGTATTCCACATCGAATAGGCTTATTTCACACTTTGGTTTTATATCACAACAGACCTATTAGACCTATATGCATATCATGTCTAACAGTATGCAGGCACTTGTACTGTATAGCTGGAGGTTCCAATGATATACTACATGGCCAAAGGTATGTGGACACCCTTCCTAATTGTTCAGTTTATGTGTTTCAGGATGACCCATTAAAAATAAGTGCATAAAATAAGAACATAGCTAACTAATTTCCTTAGACAAATATTGGTAACAGAATAGGTTGTACTGAAAGCTCGTTAACTGTATGCATGGCATTGTCATATTGTAGGCCTTCAACTTTGCCAGTCAGTTTGTAAGATTATGATCTGCAAGATCTGTTCTAGTCAACGGCAGGGTTTTCAGTCGGTTTTACAGATGGTTTTCGGATTTAAAAACCGTATGTAAAGCGACTGTCAACCTTTTACATTGATTTAAATAGAAAATCTGTTCAGCTGTCCGCACTGCATGGATTTTCTGTCAGACATTTTTTGACACCGCTGGCGTTCCTAAAAACTTAGAACATGTTCATTTTTCCACCTGGTTTTTGGGCAGTACATAAACATGTGGGTGTGAAGGGGTGGGGTTTCTTGAATCCTCATATCACGGACAAAATCCATCCCCCTATGGGCCAAAAAAGACCAAATCTGACCGGTATTTTGTTTTTGCCGTTGGGACTCACCCTAAGTGCTAAAAAAAACCCCCCAAAAAAATTTAAAATTAAAATTTTTTTGGGGGGGTTTAAAAATTTTTTTTGGGGTTTTTTTGGGGAAAAAAAAAAAAATTTTTTAAAAAAAAAAGGGCCCCAAAACCCCAAAAAAGGGGGGGCCCCGGGGGGGGAAAAAGGGGAAATTTTTTTCCCCCCCCCTTTTTAAAAAAAAAGGGGGGGTTTTTCCCCCCAAAAAAAAAAAAAAAAATTTTTAAAAAAAAAGGGGGTTTTTAAATACAATGGGGGTAAAAAAGGGGGTTTGGGGGGGGGGGTTTTTTTTTTTTTTGGGGGGCCCCAAAAATTTTTTTAAAAAAACCCTTAAAAAAAGGGGGGGGGTTTTTAAGGGTTTTTTTGGGGGGCCCCCGGGGGGGGTTTGGGGAAAAATTTGGGGGTTTTGGGGGGTTTTTAAGAAAAAAATTTTTTTTTTTGGCCGGGGGGGGGGCCCCCCGGGGGGGGGAAGGGGGAAAAAGGGGGGGGAAAAAGGGAAAACCTTTTTGGGATTTAAAAAAAAATTTTTTTCCCCCTTTCCTTTTTCCCCCGGGGGGTTTTAAACCCCTTTTTTTTTTGGGGGGGGGAAAAAAAAAAAACCCCTTTTTCCCCGGGGGGGGGGAAAAAAAATTTTAAAAAGGGGGGGGGGCCCCCCAAAAAAAAAAAACCCCAAATTTAAAAAAAAAAAAAGGGGGGTTTTTTTTTTTTTTGGGGGGGAAAAAAAAATTTTGGGTTTTTTTGGGTTGAATTAACAAAAAAAAAATTTTTAAATTTTTAAAAAACCCCAAAAAAACCCCCCTTTTTTAAAAAAAAAAGGGGGAAAAATTTGGCTTTAAAAAAAAAAAAAAGGGGGGGGGTTTTTTAAAAAGGGGGGAAAAAAAAAGGTTTTTTTTTGGGGGGGGGGAAAAAAAAAAGGGGGGGGGGGTTATATGGGGGAAAAAGGGGGGAAAAAATTTTTTTTCCTTACTTTGGGGGGGGGGAAAAAAGGGGGGAAAAGGGGCCCAAAAAACCCCCCCCCAAAAAACCCAAAAAAAAAAAAAAAAATTTTTTTAAAAAAGGGGGGTTTTAAAAAAAGGGGGTTTTTTTCCCCCCAAAAAGGGGAAAAATTGGAAAAAAAATTTTTTTTGAAAGGGGGGGGTACCCCCCCCTTTTTTGGGGGGAAAAGGGGGAAATTTTTGGGGCCCCTTTTTTTGGGGGGGTTTTTTTAATGGGGGGCCCCCCTTTTTTTTTCCCAAAGGGGGGAAAAAAAAGGGGGGAAAGAAATTTTTTTTTTTGGGGGGTTTTTAAAGGGGAAAAAAAAGGGGGGGGGGGAAAAAAATTTTTTTTGGGATTAAAAATTTTTTAAAAAAAAGGGGGGGGGGGGGCAAAAAAAAACCCCCCCCCCCTTTTTCCGGGGAAAAAAAAAATTTTTGGGGGGGGGGGTTTTAAAAGGGGGGGAAGCAGGGGGGGGGGCCCCCCTTTTTTTTTGGTTGGGGGGCCAAAAAAAAAAAAGGGGGGGGGGGGGTTTTTTTTTTTTTTTTTTTTTAAAAACCAAAAATTTTTTTTAAAAAAATTTTGAAAAAACCCGAAAAAAAAAAAAGGGGGGGCCTAGGGGGGGAGGGGAAAAAAGGGGGGTTTTTTTGGGGTTTGGGGGGGGGGTTTTTTAAATTTTTTTGGCCGGGGGGCGGGGAAATTTGGGTTTTTTTTAAAAAAGGGCCGGGAATTCCCTTTTCCCTAAAAACCCCCCCCCTTTTTTTTGGGGAAAAAAGGGGGGAAAAAATTTTTTTTTGGGGGGGGTTTTTTTGGGGGGGCCCTTTCCCCCTTTTTAAAAAATTTTTTTTTTTTTAAAAAAATTTTAAAAAGGGGGGGAAAAAAGGGGGGTTTTTTTAAAAATTTTTTTTTTTTTTTAAATTTTAAAACCCTTTTTTGGCCAAAATTTTTTAAATTTTTTTAAGGAGTTGGGTTTTTTTAAAAAAAAAATTTTTTTGGAAAAAAAAAAAGGGGAAAAACAAAATTTTCCCTTTCCTTTTTTTGGGGGAAAAAAAAAGGGGAAAAAAAGGGGGCCCGGGAAAAAAAAAGGGGGGGGAAACAAAAAAACCCCCAAAAAAAAAAGGGGGGAAAAAAAAAAAGGGGGGGGTTTTTAAAACCCTTTTTTTTTGGGGGGAAAAAAAAATTTTTTTTAAAAAACCCCAAAAAAATTAAAATTTTCCCAAAAAAAAAAAAAAGGGGGGGTTTTCCCCAAAAAAAAAGGTAAAATTTTTTAAAAACCCCCCTTTTTTTGGAATTTTAAAAAAAAATTTGGGGGGGGAAAAAATTTTTTTTTTTCCCCCCCTTTTTGGGGGGGAAAAAATTTAAGGAAGGGGAAAAAAATAAAATTGGAAATTTTTTTTAAAACCGGGGCCCCGGGCCTTTTTGGGGGGAAAAAAGGGGGAAAAAATTTTTTTCCGGGGGGGGGGGGGGAAAAAAAAAGAGGGAAAGGGGGGGGGGGGGGGGGAAAAAGGCGGGGTTTTTGGGGGGGGGTTTAAACAAAAAAAAGGGTTTGGGGGGGGGGGGGGGGTTTTTTGGGAACCCGGGGGGGTTTGGGGGTTTAAAAAGGGGGGGAGGGGGGGAAAAACCCCCGGGGGGGAAAAGGGGGGGGTTTTTGGGGTTTTTTAAAAAAGGGGGTTTTTGGGAAAAAAAAAAATTTTTAAAAAAGGGGGAAAAAATTTTTTAAAAAAAAGGGGTTTAAAAAAGGGGGAAAAAAAAAAAAAAGGGGGGCCCCAAAAAATTTTTTTAAAAATTTTTTTAAAAAAACCCCCAAAAAAAAAAAATAGGGGGGAAAAAGGGGTAAAAAAAAAAAAAATTTTTTAAAAAAAAAATTTTTAAAAAAAATTTGGGAAAAATTTTAAAAAAAAAAAGGGGTTTTTTTTTGGGGTTTTTTTTTTTTTTTTAAAAAAAAAAATTTTTTAAAAACCAAAAAAATTTTTTTTTTTTTTAAATTTTTTAAAAAAAATTTTTAAACCCCCCTTTTTTTTTTTAAAAAGGGGGGTTTTTTTTTTTTTAAAATTTTTTTTAAAAATTTTTTTTTTAAAAACCCCGGGGGGGGAAAAAAAAAAAAAAAAAATTTTTTTTGGGTTTTTTTGGGCCGGGGGAAAACCCCCCGGGGCCTTTTTTTTTAAAACCCCCCCCCGGCCCGAAAAAAAAATTTTTTCCCAAAATTTTTTGGGGAAAATTTTTTCCCCCCCCCCTTTTTAAAGGGGGGTTTGGGGGGGCCCCCTTTTTTGGGGGGGCCCCTTGGTTTTTTTTTTTTGGGAAAAAATTTTTTAAAAACCCCTTTTTCCCCCCCCAAAAACCCCCCCAAAAAAATTTTTTTTTAAAAAAATTTTTTTGGCCCAAAAAATTTAAAAAAAAATTTTTTTTTTTTTTTTTGGGGGGGGCCCACTTTTTTTTAAAAAAATAATAAAAAAAATTTTGGGGAAAAAATTTTTTCCCCCCCAAAAAAAAATTTGGGTTTTTTCCGGGGCCCCTTTAAAAAAAAAAAAAAATTTTTTTTTTTTAAAAAAATTTAAAAAAAAATTTCCCAAAAAAAAAAAAAAAAAAACCCCGGAAAACCCCCAAAAAAAAAACCCCAAAAAAAAAATTTTAAATTTTCCCCAAAAAAAAAAAAGGGGAAAAAAATTTTTAAAAAAAAATTAAAAAAAAAAAAAAAAAAAACCCCAACCCTTTTAAAAAAAAAAAAAAATTCATATACCTTGTATAGACACTTGGGCAGTTTTTTCAGCAGCACCGTCCAAAAACGGCATAAATACCTCAGAAAAACCGTCCGGCGGTTTACATAGACTTTGATAGTAAATTTTCCTCTGGATGCCATTGTTTTTTATAACACCGCTGGCGCCCAAAAATGAGCAGAAAAAAAATTACCTTTGTAGACTACAGGTAATTTTTGGTATTAAATTCTATGGGCGACATGTATGAACGGGGCTGCAGCAGAAGCCTGTCGTGTTTTGAGCCCGAGAACTAGCGCAGCCCTGTTCACTATATTTTAGTCAGGAGCACAAAATTTGTAATGTGCCTGAGATATCTTCCCTCCTTCCTTGTAGACTGTAAGACCTCACGCGCAGGGCCCTCTCTCCCTCTGTGCCAGTTGTTAGTCACTTATTGTCACTTTGTAATTGTTTGACCAATATTATTTATGTACCCGCCTCAAATGTACAGCGCCCTGAAATCAAGGGCACTCTAAAATAAATAATAATAAAAAATAATACTATTGTGCGCAATAAAATTGGCGTCTGGGCGCCAGAAATCAAACATATCGCCCTACGGGCTCGTTTTTCCGTTGGATTTTCAGCGGTTTCAAAACAGTAAAACTGCCGAAAATCTGACGGAAAACCTGTTCTGTGTAGACATAGCCTAATTATGTAGACCCTCGGATTAAAACTAACATATCATGTATAATGCATAGTGAGTGCTCTAAAAATAAAAAATACTACCAGTATTGCAATATGTTCTTCATCCTGCCTCCCAAAAAAGGGATTTTACGGCAATCAAAAAGTCACCAAAATAATACCGATAAAGACATCAACTCATCCTGAAAACAACAATCCCCTACACGGCTCCATACACAGAAAAAGAAAAAAAATAAGGCTCTCGGACTATGGCAATTCAAAAAATGTGTTATCTTTTTTAAATAAAATTATTTTTATTGTGTAAAAACAGTAAAAACATAAAAAATTGTATCAACCTTCTTAGTAAAGTTAACGTAATACCACACAATGACCACCGTAAAACATAAAAATAAAAACCACTACTAGGATTGCTGTATTTTGTTAATCCCAACTCCCAAAATCATTGATAAAAAGTGATCAAAGCATCATATGAACCCCGAAATGGAACCGATGAAAATGTCAACTCATCTTCCAAAAGTTATGACTGTCAGACTACAACGACATAAAAAAAGCTAATTCTTACGAAAGCATTCCTTTGGTGTAAGAGTAGTAAGACATAAAAAAACTATATAAATTGATATTGTTGTAAGTTATCCTGTCACGTCGAATGCTGTAAAAATGAAACCCAAAAAACAATGGTGGAATCGCTATTTTTCGTTTTCCATTTTCTCGGCCCAATGTTAAATAAAAACTGTGGAACAGCTGTGGGACTGAAATGCACTATACACCCTTAGCAAGTTCCCTGAGGGGTGTTGAGTACAAAATAAGATGACTTCTGGAAGGTTTCACCTGTTCTGATACTTTGGGGGCTTTACAAATGCGACATGGCACCCACCAAAATCTGTGTTCCAAAAGCCAAATAACACTCCCTCCTTTGTACGCCCTGCCATGTGCCCAAACAGCATGGAACATTTAAAATGCATAACTGCTATGCTTTATGCATGCACAAAATAAAGACTTTTAGGGGGACATATATGAAAAATGTCTTTGTCTAATTCGTTCTTTGTTCCACATAGCAACCAATCAGCTCCTCTTTCATTTTTTCAAAGCGGGATGGGATATGAAAAGGGCGCTCTGATTGGTTGCTATGGGCAACAAAGAAAAACTTAGACCACAACAGTTTTCATACATGTGGCCTTTAGTGCACAGTTTGATCAAATTGCAAATTGTATACTCCTACTTACCGCGTTAAGGTAGCCTCATCAGGTGGGTCACTAATGCTCATGACTCTCTTTGCGACCAAAGCCGCCATATATTCAGGATTAGGCTCCATTCATACTAATTATAAGGGCCTTATGCAGCCAGAGGGGAGGAGTATACGGTTAAGATAGAGTCAGTCATTCCTTCAAATGCACAAGCCAAGGAAAATAAAAATAAATTTAACCCACACCTCCATTTGCAATTTGCATATACATTGGTGCACACTGCTGTGATTGCAAAAATAAATTCTCATGCTTTATACATTCAAAATATAAAGGTTTTTAGTGCACAATTTGATAAAATTGCATATGTCCAATCAGTGTGATAATAGCCCGACACTGAATGTATGCCGTCTTTGGCCCCACAGAAAGGCATTAGCTTTTGGGACAGGTGGGTCGTTCACTAAAAGACTTTAAATTGCGCATGTATAAAGATGGAGAATTTACTTTTTGCAGTCACTATAGTGTGCACCAGTGTCCATGCAAACTGCATAGGTAGGGGCTAGCTTTAATTTTTATCATACAGTTATGTTCACACTGCGTATTTTGGCACATATTTTGCCACTTATTTTTGCACTGAGATTAGTGACAAAATACACTGAAAACAATGTCCAATGTAAACTCATTTATATAATATACTTTCCCTTTTTGTAATGTGTATTCTCTCTTATCGCCAATATCGGAGTTCCCCACTCCGTTTCTGAATACTTACAATAAATAGATGGCGAAAAAATACATTTATCAACTCTTTACTTTATATCAAAAACATTTTTCATACATTTTGTATAGCCTATTTTGGCTTACCATACATTTTGTCAAAAGATTGGAGAAACACGCTCATCCTCTTGTGCAAATGTCCTATGTTAGTCCCTTTTATAAGAAAAATAGAGGAGGCACGCCATTCGGTGATGCCGCGCCATCTATTTATTGCAATGTAAAATCATTGTCATCCTTGATTTTACTGCCATATCTCTCGCCGTGTAATGTATCTGCTTCAAAGGCAGTGACCTGTCATGCGCCACGAAATACATATGTGTACAAGGCAGAAATCTGCCTAGGTACATTGTGTGGGATTTGCGCTTTTTAAAATTATGGACTTGCAAGATTGCAAAAGTCCGTGCCATAACTACGCCATCTGAACATACCCTTACATGATATTCTTGGTCATAATAACATCTATCTCAAGAGATCTCTGCTTGCTGTTATTGATTTGCAACTTCCATTGTTTATGTCCAGCGGGTCCTGTTCATGTTATGTGGTGTACAGATCCTTAGGCTGCATTTACACGGCAAAGACCAAATACGGTATTTGGTCTTTTTTTGACACGAAGGGGGATGGTTTTTGCCTGTGGTTTGCGGATTCAAAACTTCCCCCTTCACACCCACATGTTCATGTTCTGCCCAAAAAATTGGGCAGAAGTTTTTCGGAATGTCGGCGGTGTGCAGTGTGGACTGCTGCACGGGTTTCTGTTAATGTCAATGTAAAAGGTTGATAGACGGTTTACAAATCCAAAAACCATCTAACTGATGGAAAACTTGTGCCATGGGGACTAGCCCTTACCGTTGCAGTGCAGTTATAAGAGCTTTGTCTTTAATGAGCAGCGTGACTGTAGATAGGATATGCCCCACTAGAATAATAGAGACAAGACAAACACAAAGAACATTATTTCCTATCACAACGATATGTAAAGTTCAGTTGCTAACATCATTCATATTGTTACATACGCTTGATAATTGCACGCACATGAAGCAGTACAATTGCAACTGAACTGTAGAGCAAGTGCAGTCCCTTCCTGAGGTCAAAGAACTATGTGCCACACCACAAGTCCTCAAGGAGGTCAAGTTGCACACAAGATGGCTGACAGCTCTTCTCTGAACTTCCTGTCTCACTATATATGGGTATAACAAATTCCAATATCAGCAGCACACTATCAACTAAAAGAACTATCAAAAGGCACATAGGAATTTTTGAAAAAAGCACTTCTGCTATTTAGGATACATGAAAATTGTTTTGAGGTTCTTAGTTCACATTATTGATCAAAAGTGCTTAAACCCACCTCCCAACCAGCAAGGTGACCTCAAATGCAGGTGGGTTCCTACACTAATGTTACCTCTCTTTAGGGTCTGTTCAGACCGTCACACTTCAGGGAGTGAAGGCACCAGCTACTAGGCACACTGCATTGATTTAAAAACCTGTGAAGGTGGGTGAAGTGCGTAAAACCAACGAGGTGAAGTCACTCCTCTATACACAAGCTAGAAAACAATATTTGGCTTTGCACATCCAATTGCTGCCACACCAGTGTGCACTTATGCTCATTTTTTTTCAAAAAAGTTTTTGGATGTGCAAGGCCAAATATTGTTTTCTAGCTTATGTATGGTAAACCTATAAATACAAGGGCCAATCAAAGAGAATGGATACCATAAATACAAAGAATGCCAAAAGAAATTGTATCCGATCTAGTAGTATAGAAATGTAAAAACAATACTTTATTAGATATTATTATAAACAATAAAAAATATATAACAGTAACAGACAAAATCACAACCAAATAAAAAATATATACCCAACTAATCCCACTGAAACATAATGCTATACATCATACAGGTGATAACAGTATCAAAACATCACATAAATAAATACAAAAACATCAGTTCATTACATCACCAAGGGTCAGCGGATTAGATTTGGTTCACTCTTAGGTAAATGAAGACTATTACCAAATACATTGCTGTTTTGATTTTGCTTTGTTCAGGAGATAAAGGAGATTTTATTTCTTGCTAGTTTCTCTAGGTTACAGACCACCTCTCTCTGCTCTTTCTCTTATCTGATTGCTCAAAGCTGCCATGCACATGACCGCTGTGGCCAGTGACTGGCTACACCTGTCATGTGAACGATGAATATTCACCTCTACTGCTGGGAAGAACAGGACGGGCGCCATGACTGAATGGGAATGTCCAGGAGGTAAGTATTAACCTTTTTTTCTATTTTTAACCATGTCCCGACAGACAAACAAGCTTTAACAACTCCTGGAACACCCTTTTAATTGCAAGTTTCAGCCCTTAGAGCTCTGTAAAATTGTGCACTACAGATTATAAACCTCTGGTACTCATGCCACTGTAACAGCTCATAACAGCAGAACTGATATGCCAATCACTGATATAGAACCACCCACAGCCCAAGCGGGAATTGTGAGGCTAAGGCTGGCTTGTGTAACAGGATGGTGAGACAACCCCTTTAAGGAGTTGCACCAGTCTGTTGTACGTTGCGGTCCTGGTGCCTGCAACAGTCCTCACAATCACCAGATCCCCAGTTTTTTTTTTTCTTTAAGAAATTCCTCCTGACCACCCACAGTTGTGCTCCATTCACCACCAACACTTGCGTGTTTTTCTGGTACAGCCAACTGTATATATCTCATCTTACTTCACTAGAGCTCAGCACACTTTCTCAGTCTAGGTCTTGCTCTATATTTTGACCAAGCCATATCACAGGCCATACAGTTTTCCCAGTGCAGAATGACATTTAGTAAAGCTGTTTTTGGTATCATCAACTAATACAGGAAATAGTGAAACCATTAATTCAAAAGTTCCCCAGCTCCTTATGCATGCACCAAGCCTTGCCTAGACTCCAAGGGGTTCAACTTGGCTTCAACAATGCATCCTCTTTGCAAGGAGAAAGGTTTCTGTCACAGTTCATCCCCCCTTTAACCCTGTTGCTACCATCTGAATGCAGCCTTTGTAAGTTGATCTACCTTTATGGAGGGATATAACACTGGAATCTGAATGGATGGGTAACAAAACTCAAGACAACTTATATGACATAGAGTATTCTGCCACATCACACCACTTGGTGTGAGTCTGCTTCCGCAAACAAGGTGCTCACTAGACTACGGTGCTTCTAAAAGTAAAGAAAAAAAGTTCCTATTTAAAGGGGTTGTCTCGCTACAAAGAATAGCTTTCAAAATGTAGGGATCACTAAATGAAGACGTTTTCCAAATATATTGCTTTATTCATCTATTTTTGTTAAGGAGCTACGAGTGATTTTATCACCTTCTGTGCTCTCTCTAGTTCCCCAAGTGACTGGCCTGTGTACATCTCCCCCCCTGCTGTTTGTTATATCTGATAGCAGGGAGTGACATCATTACACAGGTCCTAGCTGGCAGTGTGAAAGCTTGTGTGTTATCTGATCTTTCAGACAAGAGACAGTAATTACTCTACTGTTTACATTAGCTCAGAATCTTCTCTGGACCTCAGAGAAGGTAATTTATTTAATCTAGACTAAAACAGAGAAGTATGAATACAAGGAGCTCATATGCTAATTACAGACAGCTTGACCAGGAAGTGACAGAGCCAAGCAGCATTATTTCATTCATGCATCCTATGAAACTTTGAGATGAGACAACCCTTTTAATGAAAGCAAGCAGAGCTCTTGAATGCTGTCAGGAATTGATGTGGATAGTACAATGGAAAATTGTAACTTTTTGATTATAGGAAGTAAAACAGTTGAACATTTATTTCAATACAATTGTGACTAAGGATGGGAAAGGAAACCTTCTTGTTCCTTCCAGATCTAATTTTCTATAAATCACCTGCTTTACATATTTTCATGCAGTATCAGGAGTCATTTTCTATGATGATTTTCTAAATGACAGAAATCACGAAAACACCCTCACAGTCAATGGATGTGATGTATGTACAAGAGGTGTTCATTTGTTCAATCTTCGTCTGGATATGCAATTAAAGAAACTCTATCCACTGGGCTTCTTGTTAGCGAATGCCTTTTACTTTCAAGTTATATTCCATATGGCTAAATACAGTGTGCTGCTCTGTGATGCATGTCATCCTCTGTACATGACAAAAATAAGGGAACGAACCCAAACAGAAACGTTGCGATGCGCGATCACTAGAAAAATGAGTTTTACTGGTTGTTATCATTGCCTCAACAGATGTTATCATATAAATGTCTGCAGCCTTCTTCTTCCTTTTGGGACCTATTAGCATAAATGTTCCCTGGAGATAACTGTAAAAACAACACAGCTGAGCAATGAGTCACGAGGATCTGAACTGATTGTCCGGTCTACTCCACCAGTATGTCTGAATGTAGCCATTTCTCTTCTTAAAGGGACACTACTATCAAAATTTTTATTTTTACAGATTGACAAACAATATGTGACTATTAAATGGGTTTTTTATATATACTTTTCAATTTGCTCTATGTAGATTACTTGCGCTGATTTCCTTTCTGTGATCTATGATAGCACAGCAGTGAGAGGATTGCTTTATGGTCCTTCTTTCTGGCCTGCTATGACCTGAGTGGTGTAAGTATTATCAGCAGCATCTGATAGGTGTGAAGAAACCCCCTCCCTAGGGCAGAAAAAGATTACCCCATTATCATTTTATGTACTGCTATGTATATCGCTATGGTCCAATGTTATCTATCCCTTTCCAGAAAACAATAGATTGAGGTCAATACCTACTATTTTTTTTTTATAAGACTATATAGACATAACCAGCGCCAACTGTAAAGTGAAATAAGTCTGCCATACAATTCATGGCAGGGGTTCTATTTCTCAACTAGAGAAGGACAATATCTTAAATGTTATTTTTAACAGTATAGGACTGAAAAAATAAAAAAAAAAATACTGCCAAAAATTATTTAAAAAATAATAATTTTCCAGGAATATTGGCTCTAACAAAAATACTCCTTTCTGATGGAAGTGTCCCCTTAAAGGGATCATAGCACTGTTACAATCATATACCATAGATGAGGATTCTTATTTGTAACTGATTAAACTAAGGTCTGGAGACTGAGGCTAAAATAAAATTTTTAGTTATTCCTATAAGAAAAATCAGATGTACAATACTTGGCCAAGGATTTCCGCTGGGGATTTTTACTTTACAGAGGCGTTTTTTTACCTCTGATTTGGATGCAGGTTGGTCCCATTTTAACTGTTTTATATGTGTTTTGACAGCGTAAAGGCCAAGCAGTTTGGTGTCTACAGGGTGGAAGTAAATCCGTTTATGTGTGTACAGTCAGACCTCCTTTAAAAGCGTTGTCCAGCTTATATTTATATTTGTTTTTTAGGATAGATGGGCCCATTTAAAACAAAAATAGTCATACTCACCTCACTCCTTTGTTTACTCCTTTCTTCTTTTAGATGGGCACGTCAGTGCTGCAGCCGCTGATTGGCTGCAGTTGTCACATGACTCTACTCACCGCTTGGTAGTGAACGGCTCTGAAAGGTGATGTAAGTAGAGGCATGTGACCGCTGCAGCCAATCAGTGGCTGCGGCAGTGATGTGTCCGTTTGGAGGAAGTAAACAGAAGACCGGCAGCTGGTGAGGGCGGCACGGCATGAGGTATGGACCCGTCTAGAAACCAAATTAAAAAAATAAGCTCGACAACCAATGCACACAGCTTCAGAATATAACAGTTAAATTCTAGGGGACTTTAGCATTTGCTTTTAATGTCTGTCATTTTGTTTTAACTAAATACCAAACTGGCAATTAGCTAAAAGATTATTTTTTTTACTTTGCAGCCAAGCCCTTGAAAGTAGAGCATGCAGAAATCTAATGGTAAGTTGGGGACGAGCTGCCCCATAGCAATGAATAGATGAAGCTGCACCTAGGAGCTTCTTTACTACTATACTCCTATCAGTGACTCCTGGTGCCCCGACCACATTTTCCATTTCCCTATTTGTTAACATTGCAGCCTTGCAGAGGTTAGGTGTCATATCAGGGGCTATGCTGCCTTGTGGATCGGAAATATTAGACATAATTAATAACTTTTGAAAATTATCTTCAGGGACATTTTTTATTTGTTTACAGGCCACACCTCTTTTTATAAGCCCCTCCTCACATCTCTAAACCATACTTGTTGACTGTTCAGAAAAATCTGCCTCACAGAAAAATAGAAGTTCTCCTCAGATGCCACATATATCTCCTGGCAGCCCTCCAGCTCCCAACTACTGCGTTATGTGGCGGTAGAATAATGCAGCCATAGACACAGCCCTAACACATGTTCAGGTACAGGGAGGGCATGCTGCCAAGTTAGACGACTTAGCCTTGCTACAGTCCCAGGAACGTCCTTTCTGCAGCCAACTCCTTACCTCAAGTCTAAATCAGCATATTAGCTTCCTGAATGTTCACATGTACAGTGAAGGAAATAATTATTTGATCCCTTGCTGATTGTGTAAGTTCGCCCACTGACAAAGACATGAACAGTCTATAACTTTAAGAGTAGGTTAATTTTCACATTGAGTGATAAAATATCCCAAATAAAATCCAGAAAATCACATTGTACAAATTATATAAATTTATTTGCATTTTGGTGAGAGAAATAAGTATTTGATCCCTCTGGCAAACAAGACTTAATACTTGGTGGTAAAACCCTTCTTGACAAGCACAGCAGTCAGACATTTTTATAGTTGATGATGAGGTTTGCGCACATGTCAGGAGGAATTTTGGTCCACTCCTCTTTGCAGACCATCACTAAATCATTAAGATTTTGAGACTGTCACTTGGCAACTCGGAGCTTCAACTCCCTCCATAAGTTTTCTATGGAATTTAGGGCTGGAGACTGGCTAGGCCACTGCATGACCTTAATGTGCTTCTTTTTGAGCCACTCCTTTGTTGCCATCACTGTATGTTTTGGATTATTGTCTTGCTGGAAGACCCAGCCATGACTCATTTTTAATGTCCTGGTGGAGGGAAGGAAGTTGTCACTCAGGATTTACGGTACATGGCTCCATCCATTCTCCCATTGATGCTGTCAAGTAGTCCTGCGCCCTTAGCAAAGAAACCCCCCCTAATCATAATGTTTACATCTCCATGCTTGACAGTGGGGACATTGTTCTTTGGGTCATAGGCAGCATTTCTCTTCCTCCAAACACAGCGAGTTGAGTTAATGCCAAAGAGCTCAATTTTTGTCTCATCTGACAAAGCTCTTTGGTCTTACCCATGTTGTAGAGATTAGAGTCTGACTGATTAATTGAGTCTGTTGACAGAAGTGTTTTATAAAGGTGACTATTTAAGATAGCTGTATTTAATGCAGGTAACGAGTTGATTAGGAGCCTCTAACTGGTCTGTAGGAGCCAGAACTTTTAATGGTTGGTTTGGGATCAAACACTTATTTCTCTCAGCAAAATACAAATAAATTTATATAATTTATACAATGTGATTCTCTGGATTTTATCTTTGATATTCTATCTCTCAATGTTAAAATTAACCTATCCTTCAAATTACAGACTGTTCATGTCTTTGTCAGTGGGCAAACTTGCACAATCAGAAAGGGATCAAATAATTATTTCCTTCACTGTATGAAAGACATGTACCTGTTATTCTCTAGTTTAATAGGATTACAAAGATACCACATTTATATACGGTAGTTTCCTTTATGTTTTACTATTTTCTACAAAACATACAAATAATTTTAAAGGGGTTGTCTCACTACATTGATTCTTCTTACCTCAGTCCTGTTTTCTGGGTTTCATTTTAAATTCAGGGGCGTGTTTACTGGCTTCCACTAGGCTCCAGTAGAAGCCAGGTCTGTAGCTATAGTAACTAGTGTTGGCAGCCTATCAGGAGAGATCGAACACGTCTGTAGCTATAGTGACCTGAGGAGCTGATGCAGCCCATACAAGGGGGGATATCTAGGAATAGGTAGGACACTGTTAATGGAAACATATATTGCAAAGTGACTTGATTTTGCAAGATCTTTAACATAAAAAGCAATCCTTGTAGTGAGACAATCCATATAAGCCCTTCATGACGTGTTACATTTCGTTGCGTTCATTTTTTTCTTCATGCTTTCAAGAGCCATAACTATTTTTCTATTATTATCTACATAGAAATGTAATAACTTGTATTTTGAAGTCCAATAAGTACTTTTTAAATGTTACACTGACCAAACAATATAATATGATTTCACCATGGAGTGGGCAGAGACTTTATCTCTAACAAGATTAGTTTGTTCATATGTCCAATGAGCTCCGATGAGCACTTTTATCTTTGTATACACGGATTAAATCTCCTGCACCTACTTCTCTGTCTGTCTCAGCTAGTTAGAGAAAAGCTAAATATGCTAATCACTGCTATAAAAGCACCCACAGCCTAACGAGGCAGAGTGAGTGTAAAGCTGCCTGTGACTTTGTGAAACAGCATGGAGAGAAAACCCGTTTAACAACAATAGGACTTATTCACATGTTTATTGTCATTAAGGGGTTAACCCTTCCACCTCTCACATTTTTAAGTCAAATATTCTAAGAGCCAAAACTTTTTTTATTTTTATGTTAATGGAGGAGTGTATGGGCTTTTCATTTGCGGGATGATGTTTTCATTTTGGTGTATATTAGAGTTTTTGATTACAATTTATTCTGTTATTTTTTTACTCTTGATGAACAATAAAATGCAATTCTGAGATGCTTTTTTTATTGTTCTGTTTTTCAGCCATTACCCTATGGGTTAAATAACAGGATAATTTTATAGACTAGGTGATTACAAACATGATACAACGTATTTTGTGTACCTATTTTTTATTTTTTTTAAACAAAAAAAGTGTTTTTATTATGAGACTACACTGCAATTGCTTGATTGCTATTGGAATCCATAACAATACAGTACATTACTGTCCATTACAGCATAGCTATGTATTATGCCTGTGACAGGAAACCTATTAGACCAGGGCTGTTGCTATGATCCTAAAACATCCAGTGCCCGGCCCTCTGTATTACCCTTTGCTGAGTAGGGCTGGGTTCATACAGTATTTTTCATGCACCATCACAATCTGCAACATTTTTATGGAGAAAAAAAACGTATGTTCCTGTCACTAATGTTACGTGTATTCCACAGAGATCCTGTCCATCACCTCAGCAGTCACTGTACAACGAAAATCAGTGCTGAGAAATTTGCTTTATCAAGTGCTCACACACGTATGACAGTGTATTATCTTATAAATAACATCATATAGTTACCGAATAATAGACCTATACATGGGGCAAATATACAGTACCATATGTATTACTAAAGAAAATCCCACAATGCCAAGAACCAAATAATACTGTCAGACCATGACCAAACGCGACCACCACATGAGACTATCAATTTTATGCAGGCTCTGAAGACGTTTAAGTGATTACACTGCAGTTACATCCAGTGACTCACAGGTGACGTATTCTCTGAGTCATTCACTTTCCCTTTATTTCTCCATTTAGCCCAGACCACCATAATGACTTCTCCCGGCCACAGCCTGTTCCTGCAGAATTTACCACACAAACATTTTAGAATGCTCACTTTATTTAGCACCTATATACCTATCTACCTACTGGGGTAGTTTCTGTACCTCCCTACCTAGTGAAGCCTATATAGAAAAGTTTTGTGACATTCCATCTTCCCTATCAGCCTGCCTTCCTAAGGTAAGAAAGCTGAGTGTCTGCTGTGTTGGTTGTAGTTCCTTTATAGGCCTTCATTAGGTAGGTATATAGACACCCCCTCAAGTAGGTAGGTATAAAGGACCTGTCTGAAGGTAATAGGTATATAGACATTTGGTAGGTATATAGGTGCCATTAGTAGGTATCTAGGTCTAGGTGCCCACGGTAGGTAGAGATATATATCTGTAGTGGCCCACAGTGGCAGAGAAGAGGATGGGCGCAGTAGCCATCACAGTGGCAGCACAAGCTACATGCCTTTCTGGAACTGTTACATTGACTAGGGGGACCCGCGGCTTGGTGTAGGTGATGATACTTCTACTCCCCCGAAGCACATTCCGATGGTGGTGGTAGTCATCTGCCCTTAATGTTTGGTGCAGCTATACAGACAGGAGAGCAAATGGCAGGGTGAACCATAAACTTGTCCTCTATATTTTCCAGCAAGCCGTTACACAGAAATCCTCTATTTTTCTTTAATTCTTTCCCCTATCGAGGCTCATTGCGTTACAGAGGCGCATAACGTATCATTGCTACTATATTTAATGTGCCTTTTTAGGCGCATCACATTGTGTCATGCACTGTGCATAATGCGCCTAGTTTTGGTTTATTCCAGTTCATTTATATCAAGACTATGGTGTCAAAAGTTTTTTTGGGCACAAAATAGACCAAAACTATGGCGCATTCATATTGAGAATATTGAGACATACCGCCCTGTGTCTTACTTTGGTTTAAGGACTCTTACAATTGTATTTATTCAACCTGATTAGGAAACACTATTGAATACCAGAGCAAATATCAGTGAAAATCCAGTAAAAATTAAAAATATTTTTATAAAAATAGAAACCTTACAAGTAAATCCTCTCTCTGTAGACTATTAGATAATTTTTTGCAAGCTGAATAGATTTTCCAACCTGCCATTCACCTGCTGTGCGAGAATATGGCACTGTTCTACTAGTCCGTTGTCCTTTAATGTTCTTTGTACAGGAACCATATGTGACAGTAACACTAGTGCAGAGCTTCAGAGCAAAAAGACACCCGGGATGAGGGGTCAGGGCAGGAAAGGGTCATTTCTGCAGCATTAAGGTAAAGGGGAACTGGGAAACTTTGAACACTTGTATTAAATACCTTTCATGTATACTGTTAAACTGATATGCCCCAGAGATTGGATCGTACTTGCGAGATACTGTTGCAGTGCAATGAATTAGTAATAAATTGCTTCCTGGAATTGGGGTTATTAGAATTTTGGTTGTCAAAAACAAAGATAAATACTCTGCATATAGTTAGTAATATAATAAAAAGAAATCAAGGCGTGCAGCATTACTCAGCTCCTCAGCACTCAGTACACAGGATTTATTATCCCGTTGCCTACTCATTTTCATTACTTTGGTAAATTTTATGATGTGCAGGATGTGCTGGGTCAGAACACAAGGTCATTCATTGCATTATATATCTATATATGCTTAGTATGAGAGAGCTAGTGAGAGAGAAAAGAGATATGCGGCAGTAGACAGTCCTTGCTGTATTCATTTGTGGAAGGGTAAGAGACCTAGCAAATGCTATAAGGCCAGCAGCTCATCGGGCCCATTTTCACTACAAAAATAACTCTCATGTCAGGAGTTGTTAAAGGGGTTGTTTCTAGAAGTATAACCTCTCTGACCACTAATGATGATCTGAAGTTGTGAGTGGGAACTTTCTTCTGTCCAGATATTTTCCCTTCATGGACAGGTTGGCATGGACATGAAGGGACATCCATGTAATGCATGGTTGTGCCAGGTCTGGATGTGCCAGGCACCTCTACATCCTGTCTCATGCTGGGAGTCATGAGCAGGGGAGCCCCCTCTATACATCCATATGTTGTAATAGGTGTTCATGAGACTACCTGTTTAATGACAATTCAGGATAAAATAGTGGGAAGGTGTTAAATGGTTTAGATACTAATAACCCCAGTGGTAACCACATCGACTTGTAATGGGATAGCAAGAGGAATCATGGGGACACCTTACTGGAGGCGATGACATAACAAGAAATGCACATACACAGTGCTTTGCAAAATCAGGAAACCTTAAAGGGGTTGTATCATTTCATTAAATGGTCTTCAGAATAAGGGGACAGTGAAAACAAGCAACTTTGCAATTGGATGTCATTAGCAAAGCTGTCTTGTTTTCACAGTGTTTTCTGTAAAAAAACCTTCTCCAGTGCTGGTCAGATAGTCGGATCCCACCTCCTTGCATTTCATTAACTGAGGGCTCTAAAAATTTACATTCTGTTCTGCCCATGGACAGCTGTATTCACGGACCTTGCATTCCTGCCTCTCTCACTCAGAATTAGGGGCCGACAACAACTTCACTCTATACAGCTAGCTGCCTCTTCATTGACACTGCAGCTATCTCTATAATCAGAAAACACCCGAATTGTGCCATGGTGCCTTAATGCTCCTACGTGTAATGGGCCGACAAAAATTTCACTCTATACAGCTAACTGCTCCTCATTGACACTGCAGCTACTGCTACAATCAGAAAACAGCAGAATTGTGCATCGGTGCCTTATGTAAACATGAAGGGAGATGGATCTGTGCTCTGGATGGATTCAACTGTAGCAAACCTCCAGCTTTGAGAGATCAGTGCTGAGTTCATAGAAGACTGTTTAGACTGAATGCAGGCCTGTGGTATGTAAACAGCTCTTACAAAATAAGACTGCATAGGGAGACGACAGTGATATGTGGAGAGGGGGGAGAGCACACTGACTTGGGAGCGAACATGAACAGTGAAGGGGGGATGATGTCATACCCCTTCAGTTAAGAAACACCCAGCTGGGAGGGGAAGAATCGCCCCTGGATTTCAGGAAGTGGGAGCATCAAGCTTCAAGAGAACAGCCCAACTGAAAAAGCGATACATCCACTTTAAGTTACAATATGCACTTCAAGCTTGATGGTTACAAACAACATATGTAGGTGGCAGTTCTCACTTTGAGGCAAAAACTTATATTCAACAGTTGGTGACTCTGCATATAGTTTCTATCAGTATACAGTCTCTGCACCACGGCACAATGTTATACTGGTCTCCACTCTTGCACAGGCTACTACAATAGTGTTTGTGTCCCCTATAACCAATAAAAGGCAAGCAGAATAGCAGAATCCTGCAATAAAAATCTTTGCTATAGGAAACATTTCACTTTCCTTTGTAGTGGTTTTATTAATCTGAGCCACTAAGTTACTGGATTGTTCCATTTTTTCCCTTGAAGGGGTTGTCTCGCTACAATGATTGGGTTTT
Organism: Phyllomedusa bahiana; assembly: GCA_025379985.1. Taxonomy (NCBI): domain Eukaryota; kingdom Metazoa; phylum Chordata; class Amphibia; order Anura; family Hylidae; genus Phyllomedusa; species Phyllomedusa bahiana. Next base: position 84,155 of record JAODAL010006427.1, on the reverse strand, counting down.
AATTAAAAGATCTTTAAAAAACAAGCAGCTTTGCAATATATGTTCATTACACATGTCCTACTGATTTTGAGTTAGCCCTGTTAGTAGTAGTACATCAGCTTCTAAAATCTCTATAGCAGCTGACCTGTTGATCCTTATCTCACTGGCTGTCAGGTCTGTATGACTCGTCAGCCTCTGAATACAGGTCAGAGCAGAGAGCCCCTTCTGCACAAAATGCTTCTGTAGTGGAGGGAGGGGGGAAGGCTCTGGCTGCTGGTTCTGTGCTGCCTGGATTAACGCTGTGTGTGCCTGCTTCCTCCTGCTCTCTACACAAATTGAAGAGAGCAGAGGTAAGGCTGATCAATAGATGTGACAGCAGTGACCCTGTGTGTTACTATAATCATGATGTGTCTGTGGAGCTGTGATTATTCTAATACTATACAGATCAGGGGGGCATGTGAACGCTTCATGCTCTGCTGTACTAGTGACACATCCTGAGTATAGTAACACTTCACAGCTGCCTTTTGTCTGTTCTGACAGGGTCTGTTTGTTGCTGGAGATGTGCAGATTTGTATGCTAAGCAGGGGGTATAGGAACACTTGCATCCCCCCTGATCTGCTATTAGCATACACAGCTTCACAGACCTCTGGCTCCACACTCATAGATCAGCCCTCTCTCTATGTCTCCGTGGAGCTAACAATACAGCTGATCCAGGAGCCTGTAACTCTGGCAGCAAACCCCCCTTAACCCCCCCCCCCCCACCCCTGCTGTATAGAAGTTACTGAAGAGAGCTGTCTGTGTGCTGAGGGGAGGGGGGAAGAGGGAGGAGAAGAGGCAGACAAGAAGCATGCCCCTCAATTCAACTGCCAGGCACAGAGATAGGCTGAAAGCTTGTAATGAGACAACTCCTTTAACTTTCTCTTTCCACTATTTCCCTTATTTAAGTTTTCTCCTCTCGTCCAAGCGCACTGGTTGGCTGTACTTAGAACTCCAATTGATATACGTTCAAGATGGAGACGCTTATGTGTATCCTTTTGATATACGGGCTGATCCCAGAGGTAAAAACCACATATCGATGGCATGTTCCATCAATATACAATATGGTAAGACAAACCCTTTAATCCACACAATCCATTAAAAGGGATTCCTAACTTATTTGATATGTTATGGCATACTTTACAATTTGCTATTACTACCTTACTATTGGGGGGAGGGGATTCCCTTTAGGATCAAGAAAACAATGGGTTCAGGATCTCCTTGACTTATGCTTATAATAATAATAATAATCTTTATTTATATAGCGCCAACATATTCCGCAGCACTTTACAATACAGAGGGTATAAGCACAGACAAACTAGACATTACAATATAAAAAAGCTACTGACAAATCAGACACGAGGGGTGAGGGTCCTGCTCACTAGAGCTTACATTCTATTAGGGTGTATGGGTGAAACAAAGGGTGACAAGTGCTTGGTTAGTGCTTAGCATAACAATACCAATGTGCAGATAACTGCAACATAGCCCCAGAGAAGTGAAAGGCATCACTGTACAAAGAATATCTGTTAAAGAGACAGAATAATCAATCAAAAGAGTCCCAGGAGGCAGATGCCCACCAAGCAATAAGTGAGGGCTTATACTTTTGACATGCTATCACCTAATGGAAAACCCCATTTAACCTGATCCCAACATTTGATGTACATGCACAGAACTATGCAAAAATTTAAGACCATCAGGAGAAAAATGCTGTGAAGTAAGAATGATTTTAAAACAAGGTGTGTTAATAGCTTTATTTTATGAATTAACAAAATGCAAAGTGAATGAGCAAACGAGAAGTCATAATCAAATCAATTTGGTGAGACCACCCTTTGCATTCAGAACAGCATCAGTTCTCCTAGATACACATGTGCTCAGTTTTTAAAGGAACTCAGCAGGGAGGTTGTTCCAAACATCTTGGAGAAGTAACCACAGATCTTCTGTGGATGTAGCTGCTCAGATCCTATTGTATCATCGTATAATCCCAGACTAACTGGATCATGAACAGATCAGGGCTCTGTGGCGGCTATATCATCACTTCTAGGACTCCTAGTTTACATTGAAGATCGTTCTTTATGACATTGGCTGTATGTTTGGGGTTGTTGTCCTGCTGCAGAATAAATTTGGAACCAAATGCCTATGTGATGGTAGGCATCTTTATAGCAGCATTTTTTCCACACCTTCCTAAAATTTTTTGCTCGGTACTATACCTCTGATAACCCTACCTTAATGGGAATAAGCCATGCATCTGTATGTCTCTTGTACGACCATACACTAATAATAAAAAAAAAACAAAAAACATTTTCTATGAAATTACAGCATATAGAGTTTTTAAAAAATCATGAAGAATTGATGCTATCATTGCTGAAGCCTTTGGACTGGGGTTGAAACATGTTACCTTTAATGTATATCCATAACACATCTTCTAATTTATTTCATCCTGGGTACCTTCTTCTGCACTCCACTTCTAAACCTTTTTAGTTGATGATTTACTGTTTCTTATTTTAGGAAACCCAGCTGTGGATAACACTAGCAAAGAGTGTATCTGGCCTCAAGAACAAATGCTGCTGACCTATTCCAAATCTTGTTAGGAGGACCTGCCCTTAGTTGTTATTTGGATGGAGTTCAGTTCATGTCTTTTTTCTGCTTGTTTTCTCTTTCCGAGAAAATGACTGGAAACCTTGAGAGGAGGTGTTGTATTGCTAGCTTCCAGGCAAGGCATGTGAGTCTATTGAGTGTAATGATGCTGTCATGTCATGTGAGTGTAGTGATGCCTTTTCCTTGTATGCTACCCTAAGTCAGCACAGAAGACATATATGTGTGTGTCTATGGAAGTGACATAAACAATGTTTATTCAGGTGGAGATGTCAATGGAAAGAATATGAACATTCCTATATATCTGTATGCTCAGTGACTGGGTGACCAATGGGTGACAGCTGGTCATGGCCTTCAAAATGGCTGACAATTAATGCAACTTCCTTTCCATAGTTAAAGTAGGAAGTTGAGCTTCGGACACAAACTGCTTCTCTATTAAATTACACGTTATGCTGACTTAGAGAGTAGGAACATGTAGACAAGTTTTATTTTTCAGTGGAGAGGTGAATGAAATGTGATGAAAACCACTTTATGATTTAATAACTTCTTGACTGAGTAAAAAATGTCCTTCAATTTTCTACATATCCAACTGGAAGACCACTGCTCGTCTCTACTTGACGTTACAATATCCTGAGTACGATATTAACATCTTCCAGATCAGGTTTTACAGGATAAACCTTCATTTAACCTGCCGTCATTGTCATAGATCGGGTGAAGCTGAAATTTACAGCTTTAATCTAGTGTCAGCATTTGGCAAATTAACACTCTCCAAAGCTGTAACCCATCAATTTCCCGGCATGGAGAAGTATAGGGTTATTTACAAGCTTCTAGTTGAGGCCAGTTGTGAGGTAAGTGATTCACTTCCGTAAATAGTTAGGTAATTAGTTGTTTAATGATGGTGCTGACATTATCGAGCTGCTTTGAATATTCTCTTGACACCTTTTGGCGGTCACATCCTCTATGGGACTAGTAACATATAGGGCAGTATATATTCTTGCCTGATTTATTTATTGCCTTTGTACCCAGTTAAGATATTATATTAAGCAATTTTATGATCAGAATTTTATGGTATGTTACTTATTACCTGAATCTCTCCCAAGCAGCAATGATCTGGACAATGGGACAAATTCCTCTGGCTGACCTTAGGGCAATTTCTGCAGAATACAGATTCACAGATGATTCTATTTGCGTTCTAATTTTGGGTCCTTCCTCCACAGATTGCACTCAGGGGCGTAACTACCGGGGTAGCAGGGGTAGCAGTTGCTATGGGGCCCCTGCGCTTAGGGGGGCCCCGGGGCAAGCTCACTAGCGTGCCGCTACCCCGGTAATGCCGCTCCTGGGCCCGCCAGCAGTGAACTTAACAGTTCACTGCGGCGGGCGGGGAGCTGCGGGGTCCAGCGCATACTCCCTCTGAACGCCCGGGCCCCCCGGCCCGAGCGTTCAGAGGCAGCGCTGCTCGGTAGTAGCAGGACAGAGCGGCGATCGCTCCGCTCTATTACTTCCCCCTGCCGGCCCTCTGTGGTCACGTGGGCGCGCGCGGTGACGTCACATCACCGCGCCGCCCGCGCTGAGCATAGAGGCTGCAGGGAGAGCAGCAGAGCGGAGCGAGCGGCGCTTCGGGGGAGCGTAGACCGAGGTGAGTAAGTTGTTTCTTATTTTATCTACCCCATATGCCTGCCTATAGCCCCCATATGCCTGCCTATAGCCCCCCCACCTATAGCCCCCATATGCCTGCCTATAGCCCCCATATGCCTGCCTATAGCCCCCCCATATGCCTGCCTATACCCCCCATATGCCTGCCTATACCCCCCCATATGCCTGCCTATAGCCCCCCATATGCCTGCCTATAGCCCCCCATATGCCTACCTATACCCCCCATATGCCTACCTATACCCCCATATGCCTGCCTATAGCCCCCATATGCCTGCCTATAGCCCCCCATATGCCTGCCTATAGCCCCCATATGCCTGCCTATAGCCCCCATATGCCTGCCTGCCTATACAGCCCCCTATATGCCTGCCTGCCTATACAGCCCCCTATATGCCCGCCTGCCTATACAGCCCCCTATATGCCTGCCTGCCTATACAGCCCCCTATCTGCCTGCCTGCCTGCCAATACAGCCCCTCGATGCCTGCCCTATACAGCCCCTATATGCCTGCCTGCCTATACAGCCCCCTATATGCCTGCCTGCCTATACAGCCCCCATATGCCTGCCTGTACAGCCCCATATGCTGCCTACACCCCTATATGCCTGCCGTATACCCCCACAAGCCTGCCTGTATACCCCCACAAGCCTGCCCCTTTAGCTACCTAAACCCTACCTATATGGCCCCTATAGCCCACCTAACCCCTGTCTACCTGTATGGCTCCCTATAGCTACCTAAACCCTGCCTGCCTATATGGGCACTCTATTGGCTACCTAAACCTTGCCTATTTGGGGCCCCATATATCTATCTAAGCCTCCTGCCTAAAGGACCCCATATAGCCAGGGGGCAGGTGCTGGGAAAGTCAGGATTCTAAGATATTTGTGTCTTTATGTGCAGGGACTAGTTGTCTGGAGATGTCATCGATGGCGGACTGGACCGATGCAGAACAAAAGAGAATAGTCAACGACTGTCAGAGAAACGTCACCTGTGAGTCACAAGATGTAACTGCACTGTAATCACTTATATGTCTGCACAGGCTGTGTACACTGCTGTCTACCACTATATGGTCACTGTATGGTGGTTATATACAGTCTGCAGAGCCTGTGTACACTGCTGTCTACCACTATATGGTCACTGTATGGAGGTAATATACAGTCTGCAGAGCCTGTGTACATTGGTGTCTACCATTATATGGTCACTGTATGGGGCTAATATACAGTCTGCAGAGCCTGTGTACACTGGTGTCTACCACTATATGGTCACTGTATGGTGGTTATATACAGTCTGCAGAGCCTGTGTACACTAGTATATACCACTTTATGGTCACTATATTATTATATATTATTATTATTATTAGACAGTATTGGTCTTTGTGTACTGATCAGTAATAGTGTAGGGTTATTATTCAGTCACTATGTGGTGGTAATTTGTGGTCGTGTTCTGGTGGAAAAATCAGGTCCATATGTAATAGCGTTATTGGTAATGTGGTTTTGTATAGTGGATTTGATTGGTAGAGTATGATGGTGATATGTATGGTGAGGTATTTGCCCCTTGTATTATCTACATTATCTAACAGCATGTCCTGGTACATGGTCGTGGTCAGGAGGGAGGGGGGGGGGGGCCCATCCAAAAGTTTGCTATGGGGCCCTGGCTTCTCTAGTTACGCCCCTGATTGCACTCTTATATCCAATTATCCCCAGACTACCACAATAGAGTGAACCACAACCTGCTTTATTGGTATAGACGAGGGATGTAGCTATCAGAAGGTGCAGAGGTAGCAGCCACACCCGTGCCCTGTGGCTTGCACGATACCGGTATTAAGTCATATAATATTATAATATTGGGGGGGTGGGGGTTGAGTATGACTAGAACCCATAGGGCCCCATAGCAAAATGAGTTTTAAAACCTAATGACAGGAAACTAAACCATCAGCATAAAAATAATAATTAAAGATATAAGTAATAGCACTATATGTATTAGAGAACCCACATAGTACAGCAAGATAGCAGAAAGCCACCAAACTCTTCCACCCTAGAAAAATGTTTAATGTTCTTAGACCTGAGTGGACCCCCTCAACCACTAGGCCCCATGGCTGCTACATCTATGATTCGGATGGGATTGCTATGGCTGCTTCATCTATAATTCTGGTGGGGGCCCTGTTATAAGCACATAGTAGGTGGGACCCTCTTACAGACATGGTAGTACATGGTATGTGAAGACCCTCTTACAGACATTGTAGCATATGGTAGGTTACAGATATAGTAGATGGGGACCTTATTACAGACATGGCAGCACATGATAAGTGGCGGCCATCTTACAGACATGGAAGCACATGGTAAGTGGGGGCCTTGTTACAGACTTGGTAGCACATGGTAGGTGGGACCCCTGTTATAGACATGGTAACACATAGTATGAGGCATCTGTTATGGAAAACATCACCATTTTAGTAAAACGATTCCTTGTAGACATCATTATGGATTTGGGAATCTCCATTTTTGTGATAAAAGGAAAATATGAAACAAACTCTATGACTCAGCCACTAAGCTGCCCAGGCACACTGATGTCCACAATAGACCCTTTGTTTCCTCACACAGGCCAGAATATCAGCATGCTGACCTACATCAAGATGTATTCTTTGTAAACCTTAGTCCTGAAGACTCTATGATGAGGTACTGAAGACTATTAGATTCAGTATGGACACAAGATAGCATCACTGGGACAGTATGTGGCATTAGTAAGAACAACGTATGGCGTTACACTAAAATGTTTGACGCTCTTATTTTGGGTACTGTATGATTCACCATCTTGTTATTTTGAAAAAAGAGGTACAATATTCATGCACCTGAGTGGGCCCTCTCAACCTCTGGGCCCTCTGGCAGTTGCCATGGCTGCTATCGCAATAGTTGTGCTTGCAAATCTCTGTGAATTCATACTGTATTGGCACTGTGTATGCTGCCATATAACACTGTATTACAGTAATTCTCTAATAAAACAGCTTTTTTATGATCAATTTCTCATAATCCTGACATTAAAAAACCTCTATATATCTTTATATTAAATGCATATGGAGGTACAGTATGGTCTCATAGATTTCTATGGGTGTTGTACTATGGCTCCATAAAATACATTCAAATAAGAACAAGGGAAGAGAGCTAGGACTACAGCACCAACTATTCGAAGGACCCTGATTTCTACTGAAGAGGCAGAAACAACCCAAAGCAGCTGTCTGTAGATGGGTTACTGGATTGGCTTTAATCTTCCTAGTCATGTTTCAAGGTTCTTTCGGGGAGTCAGATGTGACTTTTAAGGGGTATTCTCACCATTGACTTTGATGGCATATCACTAGGAGGATGCTTCACAGATGCTCAATAGGGTTTAGGTATGGAGACATGCTTGGTCAGTCCAGGAACTTTACCCTTATTTTTTTTAGCAAAGCAGTGGTCGTCTTGGAGATGTGTTTGGGGTCGTTATCATGTTGGAATAGTTTCCAAAAGCAGGGGATCATGCTGTGCTTCAGTATGTCACATGTACTGTGACATAATGGTTTCCTCAATGAACTGTAGCTCCCCACAGTCGGCAGCACTCATGCATCCCCAAACAATGACACTCCCACCACCATGCTTGACTGTAAGCAAGACACACTTGTGTTTGTACTCCTTACCTGGTTGCCACCACACACACTTGACACTATCTGAAACAAATAAATTTGTCTTGGTCTCATCAGACCACAGGACATGGTTCCAGTAATCCATGTCCTTAGTCAGCTTGTTTTCAGCTGTTTTTCAACTGTTTGTGGATTTTATTGTGCATCATCTTTAGAAGAGGCTTCCTTCTGGGACGACAGAATTGCAGACCAATTTGATGCAGTATGAGGCTGACAGGCTGATTCCCCACTCTTTGAACCTCTGCAGCAATGCTGGCAGCATTTTTTATTATGAAAAGATTATCTCTGGATATGACGCTGAGCATGTGCCCTTAACTTATTTGGTCGACCTTAGCATGGCTTGTCCTGAGTGGAACCTGTCTTGTTAAACTGCTATATGGTCTTGACCACCATGTTGCAGACCAGTTTCAGGGTGTTGGCAATATTCCTATAGCCTAGGCCATCTTTATGTAGAGCAACATTTTTTTCTTCAGACAGTTCTTTGCCATGAAGTGCCATGTTGAACTTTCAGTGACCAGTATGAGAGTGTGAAAGCGATAACACCAAAACATCTGCTCCCCATTCACACCTGTGACCTTGTAACACTAATGAGTAACATGATAAAGTGGTGGGAAAATGGCAAATTGGGCACAATTTGTCCATTTTCACTTAGGAATGTACCCACTTTTGTTGCCAGTGGTTGACACATTGATGGCTGTGTGTTGAGTTATTTTGAGGGCACCAAATTTACACTGTTATCGAAGCTGTACACTGACTACTTTACATTGTATCATATCATATATTGTCATATCTTTAGTGTTGTCCCATGAAAAGATATAATACAATATTTACAAAAATGCGAGGGGTGTACTCACTTTTCTGAGATACTGTATATAAAATCAAAGTCTATGGTGGGAACGCCCCTTTAAATAATGATACTTTCAATAGATGTCGCTGGATTTTGAATTCTCTTTATTTATTCAAATATATTTAACTTTGAGTGTAGCGATTATGTCTTGTAAGGCCATGTCCCCACAGCGCGGTTTTTCAGCCGGTTCTTGGTTTTGAAAACCGGCTGCAAAATGGTTGAAAAAGGTTTACACGGGCCTTAATGGAAAATCTGTGCAGCGTCCCCACTGCACGGATTTTCCGCTCTGCGTTTTCTCAGGCCACCCACGGTCCGAAAAACATAGAACACGTTAATTCTTCCGTCCAGTTTTTGGACGGAATATGAACATGCCTATGTATAGGAGGAGGGCTTTTCTCCGCAAACCGGTGGCCTTAAGTCTCCACACACCTTCATGGTGCCTGTCACTAATGAGGTACACTGGTTTTCAGAAAAGACATAGATTGTAATCTGTCTTCTTGCCACATCTCCCTCAGTGAACAGTGCTGCAGAATAGGTTTGTGCTATGTAATATAATGTTATAATGCTATATAATTTTTCTTTTGTATGTCACTTTACCATCCCGCTATACTCACACTTTGTGTTTTTTCTATATTATCGGATTTGATGAATGTGATGGTACAGCTACCTTCATCATTCTATTTTAACAAAGTAGTAGGGCACTAATTACATTTGTTATCCCGGTGACATAATCAATCACTCTCTTCCTTGAATTCCGGGAAAGTTCCAATAATTAATCATGTAACATCAACAACATAAAGCCACGGCAGTCATCAGCTCTCAGAGGTCCTCAATAGACAAGTGACAAAAAAAAATGACATTTTACTACAGAAATTTACAGAATCAAAGCCGGCAAACTTCTATAATTATAATAATTATTGATCCGCCTTCTCTCATCTACTGTGCCTCTGTTAAGTGTCTCAGGACAATTTCATTCCATCTCCTGCACTGATCACCTTGACATTTTCAGTCATTTCAGTCATGTTTAGTGATGCAAGAAATATTTGATGGCGGTGATCTTCCCACAATTCCACCTCTAATATTTAAAATTTGATAGATTGTAAAAAAGTGAGCTGAACAGAAACATAAGTAGTCAGAGGAGAACATATGATTGCAAATAGATTACATTAATGTCTTATGCTCTTGTGATGTTATTTTATCTATATGGGTGACATGTATGAATGGGGCTGCGGCAGAAGTCTGGCGTGTTTTCAGCCCAAAAACTAGTGCAGCCCTATTCTCTATATTTTTAATCAGATGCACACCAAAATGTCCGCGACACTTTGTAATGCGCCGGAGATCGGGGGGGCGTGCGGGAGGCGGGGCGCACTACAAACGTACGAAGCTACACATTTATAGCTTCAGTACGGCAAATCCAGGCGTATTATTGGTGAAACAGGTAGAGCACTGCAAAAGTGGAATATCCGAGCCAGAAATGTCGCTTTGTAGCTAGAAAGCGCTAAATCTGTGACCCGCAGTAGAACAGATTAATAGATTCAGATGCATTCTACGATACTAATGCGCGCAAAAAAAATGGCGCTTGAGCGCCAAAAATCACACATGTCGCCAAAAATATAAATAGTTTGAATAAAAATTTATTTTTGATGCCTGTAATAATGGCCTGTTTTTAGGTGTGCTTGGTGAGGGTCTGACTTCTGGGACTCTCATCCATCAGCAAACAAAGGGAATGGGGCTAACCTGCTGTACTAGACATGTAAGGATGCCCGGCCATGCCTGGATAAGCATTCAAGGGGTTGTGGAAGTCCAAAAAGCTCTACCACCACTTAATGTTGGGAGTTGAACCTCTTAACCCCTTAAGCACCAGACCTGAAAAGGCCTTAATGACGCAGCTAAATTTTGTAGTTTTTACCTCCCTGCGTTTCAATAGTTGTAACTTTTTTTTAGATGACACAGTTGTGTGAGGACTTGTTTTATGCGGGTCTGAGAAGCTGTATTTTTGTGGGGCATAGTTTAAGTTCACAAATAAATTACTGCAGAAGTTTTTTAACATTTATTTTTGCAGCGTGAACATATAAATAGTGTTTTTCTGCATTTTTTTTTACATCATTCACCTTTCACACTAAATACCCAGTTAGATTAATGCTACAGGTTATTACAGTGTTTTTTTGTGTGTAATGTATGCACAATAATTTAATTTATTAAATATTTATTTTATATATGTCAGTTATTTTTTTCTATACTGTTTTTATTTTCCTATGTTTTAAAAAAAAAAAAAAAATTCCATTAAGGAATAACCCTTTTTTTCTTTACACTTTGTAATCTATTAGTATACTACTGCTACACAGACAGCCCTCCTATAGGTTCCAAGGGCTGACTGTACAAATATTCCCTGGGCTCCACTGGGTCATCGGGAGTATCGATGGCCCAATGGAGTAAGGGAATCCCATCCCCTTTGATTACGCTGCAGTCACGGACCACGGTGATTGAAGGGTTAAACGACGGGGATTGGAAGATTTCTTTACTCCTCCGCGTTTTCAGAGAATGCTCTTGCAAAAGAGCTATTAACTACAGCTCTGTTCCTAGTGCAGTTACCAAAACCCCTCTGTCTGCAGTGACGTATTTTCGACTGAAGATAGACGACCTGCACCGCCCGCCATCAAAAGTCAGTGGGCGGTCATTAATAGGCTAGGCGTGGTCCTATAAAACCCCCTTCAAATACTTTTACATTGAACAGTTCATATCTTGACCAGTTCTTTTTTAATGGTATTGTTGCTCGATGCTGTCCCTGATAAATTCGACAAATTTGACTGAATGATGTGTGAAAAAATTTGGGCTTGGAATTTCCTAATCTTGCTTTAATCTTAGTTTTAATCGGAATCCTAACACAAAGGTTTATGCTCTGCAGCATTTCCAGTCCAGCGCTACTCTTTGTGAAACGCTCATATCACTTCCAGTCCACTTTAGGGTTTCTGTAATATGACGTCAGACGCAAAGCGATGAGTTAGACTGAGAGAGAGAGCGAGAGAGATGGATGTGTGGGGAGAGGGGGAGATTTACATGTAAACACAAACAGATAAAGCGTATAGTTTTGTTCTGTAGAGATCAGAGGTATAATAATCTGCAGGATATATCCCTGTGTGTGAGAGACAGAGAAAAAAAATCACCCATCCTTCCTGAATGTCAAATGCCCATTCTAGTTACAAAGTATGTAGAGAGAGAGAAATGTAGATATACACTATCGAGTTACACTTAACTTTTCACTTCCAATGACAGCTGAGAACCACTCCCTTTCCCCAGCTCACACAGAATGAATCCTCACGTGTACACTTTGGGGCATGTCTGCAGAGAGAGAAGATACGCCTTGCTGAGAGGAGAAACACGCCCCTCCATTTCAGAAGCTCTGCTTAGCAACCAGCATAAACGGCTGCCAAATGGTGAAACGAGAAAACCCCTTTAAAGTGGTAAATTAACCTTACACACCAGTAATAAACCCTAACCTCAACTTTGGTACATTTTTTGGTGATTTATGCCAAGAATAGATTCAGGCTGAACTTAATTCTTGGAATCAAGCTGAATTTGACTTTGACCTGAATCCAAACGCAAGACTTTTTATGGAGTTATACCTGATTAAATAAATGTTTTTGTCCATAGGGGGAAGCGATAACAAGATTTTTGACTGAAAAAACAACAATAAATTATCTGAGAATTGTGTCCATAGTTCTTGTCACTTCCCTTCCTCACTCGCCAGGCATGTCCTGAGGGTTTTTTGGCAGCTAAATAATGATCGGCGATCTTTAAGACCCCCACTGATCAGACCAGACTACTGCACTACAGAAATGATCATTTCTTCTTTTATTCTTTTCTATGGACCCAAAAGCTCCCCTGTATGAACAGCTGCAGCTCAGTCCTATTAGTTTTGTATCTTAGGACTCCGCAAATTTGTTGCAGTACCGAGGGGTCACAAACAAATGGTGGGGCAAATATAGGTAATCGCAAAAAGCAGATATTTTAAGGTAAACAGCAAAGTACAAGGAAACAACCACTAGAACTGTAGACTAGTGAAGGATGGGGGTCATTGTAAACATACCACCCTCTAGTGCGATAGGCTGAAGGCCCATGTGTATCTGGTGCTGCATGTGGATAGAAGAGCAGCAGATAGGGCAGAAGGATGTAGCTGGGACAAGCTAAGGTAAGTTCATTAGAAACAACATTTTTTTCCTTGTATGGCTCAACATTAAGCTGAAATTCAATGGGCATGTTTTGAGTTCTGTGTTAATTTAGATTTTCCATGTTGTTAGTGCGGTGACATTATCCCTTTCTAGAATGACTATGTTTAATTCCCATTAATCTTTACCTCTACAGGAAGTATTCAGAGAGAAGTGTATTTTTTATGTGAGACCATAAAAGTTATTCTCACTGTAGAGACATGACTTAAAAGCTAATTTCGTAGCATGGTTATTGCAGTTTGAAATGGTTTGAGGCTATCGGGTGGGAAGACAGACAAATCCATTGTTTAAAACTTTACTGTAGGGATTTCAGTTCTTCATTATCTTAAATGCCAGAGTGTCAAATGGAGCAAGTGATTTGTAAGATAAAGCAAGTTCAAAAACCAAAGCCAAAGCAAAACATGTTGTGTCGTTAGTAGTAGGAAAATTCTAAGGAAGGATGAATTTACAGTCTTCTGGAGATAACTCGTCTAAAGTAAATCTGTCAGCAGCAGGGGATCTGTGGGATGTAAACCCCCAACCCAGCTGGTATTTACACTGGAAGGCTGGGGATAATGAACATTTTTTTACCAGCAATAGCAAGTGCTGATAATTTTACGTAACAAGACATTGAGTGTGCAGTCAGTTTAGCCTTCCGACTGCGGTATCTGTCGGGGTACCTTTTCTTATGGAACCCTACAGATACTGCAGACTTCATTTTCTCTATTTCCCGGCAGTATACACTTAATGTGTAGGATACAAAAACATGGTAGCCCATACTTTTGTGTCATACAGAGAATGCATTTATAGTGGGTACAGGTAAAGTATTCAGACCCCTTTAAATTTTTCACTCTTTGTTTCATTGCAGCCATTTGGTAAGATAAAAAAAAGTTCATTTTTTTGTTCATTAATGTACAACCTGCACCCTCCCACATCTTGAAAGGAAAAAATCAGAAATATAGATATTTTTGCTAATTTATTAAACAAGAAAAACTGAAATATCACATGGTCATAAGTATTCAGATCTTTTGCTCAGTATTGAGTAGAAGCACCTTTTGAGCTAGTACAGCCATGAGTCTTCTTGGGGATGGTGTAACAGGTTTTTCACACCTGGATTTGGGGCTCCTCTGCCATTCTTTCTTGCAGATCCTCTCCAGTTTCCTCAGGTTGATTGGTGAACGTTAATGGACAGCCATTTTCAAGTCTCTCCAGAGATTCTCAATTGGGTTTAGGTCAGGGCTCTTGGGCAGTTCCTTAGACCTCATGATTCTCATGTGCTCTGACATGCACAGTGAGCTGTGAGGTCTTATATAGACAGGTGTTTGCCTTTCCGAATCAAGTCCAATCAGTTTAATTAAACACATCTGGACTCCAGTGAAGGTGTAGAACCATCTCAAGGAGGATCAGAAGGAAATGGACAGCATTCAAGATGGGAGGGGGGTGCAGAGTGTACATTAATGAGCAAAAAACTTAACTTTTTTGATCTTACCAAATGGCTGCAATGAAAGAAAGAGTGAAAAATTTGAAGGTGTCTGAATACTTTCTGTACCCACTGTACCTATGTTCTGTTTCCTGAATGTGTACACATCTGTGATGGAAAAAAGTGTATAGTCGACTAGCACAGAAGGTTAGTACATTCAGGAAATAGAATCAACTTAGTCTAAAAGTGACTATGTTTCCCCCACTGTTCCCTATTGGTCCATCACAATACTTTTTTCAAGTATCCAAATGGATACCTGCAAAAACACCGAAACTTGGAGTGAAGCCAGCCTTAGCACTATGGAAAGGGGGCTGCCATAAAATCTGTTGCAACTGAAAATCTACTTCAGAAATCTGAGGATAGCGCCTGGATTTCTGCCATGGGTCCACTATGAATTATTTTCATTATCATCCGGATAAAAGTCAACCATGTTCCAAGTCTTTGTCTGATAGCTGCTGGTAAATGCTGTTTATGCAGTGACAATACATGAAGGATTCTTCTGTGAAAGAACATCAACAGTGAAAGATCTTTTTTTTATCCTACGCCGGTGTTTTAACCATGCATGGGGTTTTGCCACAAAGTCATTTCATGCCTGCTTTTTCCAGCTTCAGCTTTCAGTGTGCTCAAAAGGGACATGTATGATTTGCATATCATATGACCCAGCAGGCTGACATCACCATGACCGCCTGCTGGGTCACATGTCAAGGTCTGTTTTTGTAAAGGACTGTGGGTAGCTACAATTTAGAGTGGTTATCCCTTCTGGTTTCCAACATAGTGGTCATAGGTTCAAATCCCTGCTGGATCCAAACATACAGATTTTTTTTCTCAATGCACATACCTGATTGAGCTTTCTTTTTTTGTTCTATTTATTTACACTGTTTAACTATTCACTAAGGAGAACAGAGGACGGAAGTAGAATGACAGCACCTGGGGTTGAACACTCGCTCTGCAGTGAGTGTGTGTGATTACTGATTTGTATTTGAGTCTCAGTTTGTGATTGGCTGTTTTAATTTTTCCCTCGGTTTTTAAACCAATCATTCTTCTCTTTTATTCTCACAGATAGTTTATAGTATTTAGCGAGCCCGTTGAGTGGCTAAACCCCTATGACATAAGTTTTAACGTGTGTTATAAGGTGTAACATTATTGGCTTATTCTTGAACCAATGGGATTTTGACTTATTGTTTAAATATGTTCCATGTTTGTAACTTTGCTGTATACGTCTTCTGATGAAGCGCCCATGGAGGTGCGAAACGCATTAAGCTATATTCTTATGGTGTCGAAAGGTGAAAAACTTTCTATTATATAATAAATTTGTTTTTACATTACTGTGTCGACCTCAACGGAGGTTATTTTTAGTATACAAGCGCCGGGTATTTGTTTTTTTGCCCAAGTTCAGGCTTTTATTACCATTTTACAAAACAGAGAAGAGACTGACAATAGCTGCCTTAGAGGAGAGGAGATGTCTGAGCATGTGCAGTCAGGACTTGAGAGTTCTCGTCACTTGTCGTTTCCCCTGGAGACGAGCTGTATACTATGGATCACTAAGGGAGCAGCTAAAACAAAAACGGTGCAGAATTTTTAATAATGATGAATGGTGAAAATATTTGCTATTTAATTTGCAAGCTTCCCACGTCAATATTACTTAGTGGTAAAACCCCTTTAAGGACTAACCAGTGGATGATCAGTGTAATGACTGTTTACCAGGGCATTGGGACCCAGTAGGTTCTTCTGGGCCTCTGATAAACTACAAAGACCATATGCTAAATACATTTTGCACCATCGACAGAATCATTTATTAGTTCTAACACCTTTTTTAGCATGTTTCAGCTAAAAGCCTCTTTTTTATGAGGATAAAAGCAATTCTGAAACAGTTTAGGACATTTTACCAAGTGCAAGCAGAGCTTACAGACAAGATGTATGACATTTTCAGTTTCATATACAGCAGTTTGCAGGCAGATAAGGGAAATGGCACACAACACCCTGATAACAGCTTTTCAAAATGAAAAGAAATCAACCGAGATGCTAGTTCCTCATCTTATCTGGTGACATATCTCTGGGCAGGCAGACCTCTGGGTGTATCTGAGCAATTGATCAATCACCTCTCCTTAGTTTTCTGACAGGTTTTATGGTCAGAGCTCTGGCAAATGCATTTTCTTTAATTTGTCTGTTTAATCAAGGCATATAAAGTATACAATGTCATCCTGACAGTTCTTCCACTATTACCATCATTGGCTTCATGCAATTTCCTTGCTATTTAGAAGCTAGACTGTATATATAGACCAATGAATAAGCTGAAAACAGTAGCAGAAATGATGTCAGATCTTTAAAGGGATTTTGCCATGATATAAGATAGACGTGGGAACATCCAAAATGAGTATTTAAGCAAGTTTTTAAATATACTTAAAAATATGTACCATATAACAGCTGCTGTGTTCTTTCTAAATCCTATGTGTACTGCTTGCTGTTAGAGGTTCTGACCGGCACTCTCTTCTACGTGCCTGGCTATGCTTGCGCAGATCTATCTTCTCTCTTCAGTAATGTTGCTCTCTGTGCTGCCTCTGCTCCCCTTTTTGCCACCGCTCCCCGTGCTCCCTATGTTGCCTCTGCTCCCTATGCTGCCTCTGCTGCCCGTGCTGCCTTTGCTCCGCTCCCTGTGTTGCCTCTGCTCCCCATACTCAATGTGCTCCCTGTGTTGCCTCAGCTCCCTATGCTGCCTTTGCTCCCTATGCTGCCTCTGCTCCCTGTGCTGCCTCTGCTTCCTGTGTTGCCTCTGCTCCGCTCCCTGTGATGCCTCTGCTCCCGATGATGCCTCTGCTCCCTGTGCTGCCTCTGCTCCCTGTGCTGCCTCTGCTCCCTGCCTCTGTGCCGCCTCTGCTCTCTGTGCTGCCTTTGCTCTCTGTGCTGCCTCTGCACCCCATTCTACCTCAGATTCCCATGCTGCCTTTGCTCCCCATGTTCTCATCTCCCCACAGCAAGGAGTTATCCTTTGCGGTCTGGCTTTCACTTACCATTAGTGCTTAGCTAGACCACAGAGCCCCTCACGCTGCCGAAGCTGATTGAATACTGCGTATTCAGCCTCGGCAGCGTGCATGGATTTACTAACTTACAAAAAAGAAGACTAAACTTGGTACACAAATGAAAGCCCTTATACATTATTTTCATATGGGGCACTAAAAATAGGGAGTTTTTACAAAGGTAGGAATTAGTAGAGAAATGCTGAAAGTTCAATATGTTTATTTGGGACTGCAGGGACGAGTTGTGGCAGAGGACAAGGTCCTGAGAGGAGCAGAGATTGCGTGAGGGGAGATATTTGGAAATTTGGGCAGAGATCTATGGAGGGGAGAGGTCATGGAGAGCCTTGTAGGTCAGGGTTAGTAGCTTGAAATGAATTCGCTGGGCAATGGGAAGCCAGTGAAGGGATTGGCAGAGGGGAGAGGCAGAGGAGTAGCGAGGAGAGAGGTGGATAAGACGGGTAGCAGAGTTAAGGATGGATTGGAGGGGAGTGAGGGTGCTAGCTGGGAGGCCACAGAGAAGGATGTTGCAGTAGTCTAGACGGGAGATGACAAGGGCATGGACCAGCATTTTTGTGAAACAGAATTGAAAATAAGTTTGATAATTTTAGCATTTTAATTTATGGCATCCATCTTGTCTTCTTCAAACTTAAATCTTTGTTCTAATATTCTGTATGAATTTCTGACTAGGATACAAGGACATGTTCTGTTCCGCTCACATCATAATATTTGGTCTAGAAGGCCGTGGCATTTGAATAACAGGTCATAGCTGCTGCTTATTTAAGGTTATTAGATTAGCGTAACTAAGACAGATGTCAGAGTATTCATTTTTATTTTTTGGTAGATGGGAGGTGTCATGATTTTAATAATTAAATGGTATCTTTACATTAAGACTCGGATTGGATTGTAACCTATATCTAATGCTATATACTTATCTCTGATTGGATTGTAATATGCCTACCTTCTCTGTATGATCACGCCTATACCCTTTAAAAAATCATGTCAGTCCATAATAAATTATTCTAATCTTTTGAATAGAATCGCAGTGCATTGTTGTGTTTTCAGGTCCGTGGGAGACAGAGAGGTTGCTAAGAAAAAAAGATATCTACATCATTTTGTAGTGTCATAGTTGAGGAATAAGCGGATGCGAGAGATGTTTTTCAGGTGGAGGCGGCAGGCAGAGGTGAGGGTTTGGATGTGTGGCTTGAAAGATAGAGCAGAGTCTAGGATTACCCCAAGGCAGCGGACTTGGGTAACAGGTGAGAGTGTAGAGCCGTTGACTGAGATAGAGAGATCAGGATGCTTATAGAATGTTTGAGCTCTTTTTCATAGAATATTTTACATTTAATAAAAATGTTTTTTTTTATTCATACTCCATGCCGCACGGCGCTGAGAGCCGAGATTGCATTGCGCCCATCTCTCCATAGACTACAATGGGAGAAGTAGCTCGCGCTCTGATTGGCTGGGATAGCCAAGCCACCGCTAGCTTAACCAATCAGCTCTTTTCAGCATTTTTACTGTATTTTGAACTGTCCCGCCTTTGATTTTGATTGGTAGAAACTTCTCCATAGGCTATAATGGGTCCCTGTCGCTCCTATTCTGATTGGCCGAGATAGCCAAGCCCCCGCTAGCTCAGCCAATCAGCTATTCTGCATTTTTACTGTATTTTGAACTGTCCCGCCTTTGATTATGATTGGTCAATAGTTCTCCATAGGTTTTAATGGTTCGCTGTCGCTCCTATTCTGATTGGCTGGTTTATGCCGACCAATGAGAATAGCTTTCAGAATTTGAATTACTGTATTTCCCGGCAATTTCCAATATCCTAATTCTTGATGTAGCGCCGTTCTAGATTTTTGGAAAGTGATTTTTTTTTATGTATTTTTTATTTTTGAGGTTTGAGCTCTTTTTCTGAGAATGTTTTCTGCCTTTATAAAGGCGATTTTTTTAATTCATACTCCGCACGGACATCTTTAATGATTTCTCGCTGTTCTCCAGCCTGTCTCGCATTGGAATACATGTGAGGCATAGTCCCGCACAGCGCCCATGTCCCCGCACTGCGCCCCAAACATTGGCGAGGCGCGGCGGACTTTTCCCCGCATGTATGAGTACACTACCTCGGGCGGCGAATCATAGGCTCAGCGCCGCACTGCGCCTAAGTCCCGCACTGCGCCTCAAACACTGGCGAGGCGCGGCGGACTTTTCATGGAATGTATGAGCGCGCCCCGGCGCCGACATAAATCAGGCGCAGATTTCGCCGGAAAGCCGACGTGGCGAGATTCATACATGTCGCCCTTAGTTTTAGGAGACGTGATGAGAAGAAGGAGGAGATGGAGGACAGACAGTCAGGGATCCGGGAGAGTAGAGAAGTGACATCTGGGCCGGAGATGTAGAGTTGGGTATCATCAGCATACAGGTGGTAATGAAAGCCGTGTGAGGCTATGAGCTGACCGAGGCCAAGAGTGTAAAGAGAGGAGTAAAGGACCCAGGACTGACCCCTGAGGGACACCAACAGAGAGAGGCCGGGGGGAGGAGGTGGAGCGAGAGTGAGAGACGCTGAATGTCCGATCAGTGAGGTACGAGGAGATCCAGGAAAGAGCCAAGTCCGTGATGCCGAGGGAGGAGAGGATTTGTAGCAGGAGGGAATGGTCGACAGTGTCAAAGGCAGAGGACAGGTCTAAGAGGAGGAGCACAGAGTAGTGGCATGAGGCTTTAGCAGTTACTAGGTCATTGGTGACCTTGGTTAGGGCAGTTTCGGTAGAGTGGTGGGGTCGGAAACCAGATTGTAGTGGGTCAAGAAGAGAGTTGGAGGAGAGATGGGAGGACAGCTGAAGATAGACGTGCTGCTCGAGGAGTTTGGAAGCAAAAGGGAGCAGTGAGATGGGGCAATAGTTGGACAGAGAGGAGAAGTCAAGGGTTGTTTTTTTAAGGAGGGGGGTGCTAGTAGCATGTTTCTAGGAGGAAGGGCAGATGCCAGTGGTTAATGATAAATTGAAGTGATAGGTGAGGGCTGGGATGATAGAAGCACTGAGGTCAGGGATGAGGTGGGATGGCAGTAGATCAAGACTACAGGTAGTGAGGTTGGATTTGGACAGTAAAGAGGAGAGCTTGTCATGAGTGACCGTGGGTAAGCAAGTTAAGGGGGAAGAGCAGTTTGCAAGGGTAGGGGAGGGTGGTGGGGACTGCGGGCTGAAGCTTTCTCTGATGTGGTTGATCTTCTGAAGGAAGTGAGTGGCAAAGTCGTCAGCTGAAAGGAGCGATGGGGGAGGAGGTGCTGGTGGACGGAGAAGAGAGGTGAAGGTTTTGAATAATTGTCTGGGGTTGTGGGACAGGGAGGATATGAGAGTGGTGAAATAGTCCTGTTGGCTGTGGTGAGTGCAGATTTAAATGTATGCAGTGATTATTTGTATAAGGCAAAGTCATTAGTGGAGTGAGTTTTCTTCCAGCGGCGTTCGGCAGCTCTGGAAGCAGCCTCAGTTGTTTAGTGGAGTCTGTGTGCCAGGGTTGTCTGTTGATTTTGCAGGTTCTGTTGTGTGTGAGGAGCGACTGAGTCAAGGGTGGTGATGATTGTGTGGTTGTAGAAAGTGGTGGCTGCGTCTGGGTCATTAAATGAGGAGATAGTGGAAAGAGGTGCAAGAGAGTCAGAGAGAGTGAGACGGTTGAGGCTTTGTAGGTTCCTGCGGGGTCGTACTGGATATGAGACAGGAGGAGCAGGTGGGGTGGAGATGGTGGAGAAGGTGAGCAGGTTGTGGTCAGATATGGGGTGGGGGGAGTTTGAGAAGTCAGATAGGAGGCAGAGGCGGGTGAAGATGAGGTCTAGTTTGTGTCCATCTTTGTGAGTGGCTCCTGAGGTCCATTGGGAGAGGTCAAAGGAGGAGCAAAGTGAAAGGAGTTTGTTGGAAGCAGAGTGGGGGGTGTCGATTGGGATGTTGAAGTCTCCCATGATGATAGTGGGGATGTCGGTGGAAAGAAAGTGGAGAAGCCAGGAAGCAAAGTGGTCAAGAAAGGCAGTGGCAGGGCCTGGCGGTCGGTAGACAACAGCCACTTGGAGGTTGGAGGGGGCGTAGATGCGTACAGAGTGCACCTCAAAAGAGAAGAGTGTGAGAGAAGGGAGAGGTGGCGCGGGAACAAAAGAGCAGGTGTCAGACAGGAGGAGGCTGACACCTCCACCATGCTTGTTACCAGGGCGAGGAGTGTGGGTAAGTTGGAGACCACTTAAAGAGAGTGCGGCAGGGGAGACAGTGTCAGAGGGGGTCAGCCAGGTTTCAGTGAGACCAAGGACGAGTAAGTTGCGTGAGATGAACAAGATATGTATGTATGAGAGTTTATTACATACAGACCGTGCATTCCAGAGAGCTCCAAGGAGAGGGATAGGAGGAGCAGGGGTCAGAGGGAGGTGTATTAGGTTGAAGGGATTGGCGGAAATTGTAGTGGTGAATCTGTTTGAGGAGGCAGAGACTATGGTGGGAATGTGCTGGGGGGGCCCTGGGTTGGGGGATATGAAGCTTTTTATATTGATCGTTGTTTACTCATAGGCTGTTCTGTTTCTTGTGCCTATTTTGAGGCTCTCAGTTCATTTGTGGAATGGGTGGTTCGCGACACAACTGGTCTATGATCAATTATTCACTATTTGGATGATTTTCTTTGCATCGGGCCTACAACTTCTCTGATTTGAAGTTCGTTATTGCAGTCACTTGAATTTACGGTGTGGCGAATTGGGTTACCATTGGCGCCTGATAAGACAGAGGAACGTCTTTGAAGTTTTTGGGTATTGTTTTAGAGCCTGAGGGCTGAGATTGGGAGGGCACTATGCTTGAAGAATCTTACATTGCGTGAGTCTTTGTTGGGCAAACTCAATTCTGCCTGCAGAATTATGCCTACGGGTCGGATTTTTTGTAGACGCATCACAGCTACCAGTGAAATTAAGGCTCCTCAGCATTTTGTGAGATTGTCACAGAAGTTAAAGGCCGATCTGAGAGTTAGGGATTCCTTTTTACAGCAGTACAATGGCTGCTTGCTTATGTTGGGTGAGGAGGTTGACAATGTTACGGAAGAAATTTTTACTGATGCCGTAGGTGGTGGGGGTTTTGGTGCTTACTGTAAAGGACGTTGGTTTGCAGCTTTCTGGTCTGATCATTTGGTGTCGGAAAGTTTAGTATGCGATTTGACGTTTTTGGAGTTGTTTCCCATTGTCGTAGCAGTTTCAATCTGGGCGGATTGTTTTCGAGATAGGAAGGTGCGTTTTCATTGTGATAACTTGGGTGTGGTATCAGCCATCAATAGCATGTCAGCTTCATCCCCTCCGGTTATTCGACTTTTAAGGCATTTGATTTTGAGTTGTTTAAGAATTAATGCTTGGATAGTGGCAGTTCATGTGCCTGGGATTACGAATTCAATTGCTGATGCTATTTCTCACTCACAGTGGAACCGTTTCCATTCATTGTCTCCGGAAGCAGAGGTCGAGGGAGAGGCCTTCTCCTTGTTCCTTTGGGATCTGGCTTACGAGCAGCTGGTCAACTGATTAGGAATTCTCTGTTGGTAGGCACGTGGGCTGCATATGAAGGTGCCTGGATCGAGTGGGAGGCTTGGTTGGCTTGTTTGGGAGACGTTCAGTCATACAAGGATAAAGTTGGATTTCTTTGGAGTTTTTGCCGGGACAAGCTGTCGATTGTGGTTGGTACGTGTCAAAAGTAAGCAAATTTATGACGCCTCTTTTGTTTGGTTTTCATTTTTATAGTTTTAAAGATATTACAAATATTTTTTGGTGTGAATGACAATGATAAGTTATAGGCGGGGGAGGTCTTCCACAGATTCTCGCCGTCCTGTTTCCTTTCAGATATTGGAATCGGCGGGGGCAGCAGTTGGAGTTGTTAGTCTATATTTGAAGCTGTATTGTTTTGGTTAGCGCTTTCATCCACTTTTTCGGTGCTTTGAGAATTGGGGAATTGGTTTCGCCTAATAAGTACCGGAGTGAGGGTTTACAGTTTGTGGATGTGCGAAATCTTGGGGAGAGGGTTGAATTTATGATTAGACATTCCAAGACTGATCAGAGGGGTAAGGGTAAGAAAGTGATTTTTCACTGGGTTCTTGGGGCGTTGATGTGCCCTGCGGATTGTCTTACTAATTATGTGGCCATTAGGCCTGGGGTTGGGAGTCCTTTGTTGTGTCATAGTGATGGCTCTTTTCTGTCAAATTACCAGCTTGCAGCTGTTGCTTAGCCTCACTAGGGGTGGATCCATTGTGTTTTGCCTCTCATTCTTTTCGGATTGGTGGCAGTTTTGGGTTTAGAACCTGAGGTGGTTAAGAAAATCGGTAGATGGGAGTTGGGCAGATTTAAGTCTTACATTCACCCTCATTGGATCACTTAGGTTCACAGCGTGATGTGTATGTATATATATATAGATAAATAGTGGGTTTTTCGTTCGGCATTTCGATTTCGAAAATGTTCAAGGAAATTTTTGGTTAAATGATGGCATTCACCTTAATGTGGTGGGCATTGATATTTGGATGCTGGCGCTTCAGGATGGCATCGAGAGGGCATTGTTTTTGTTGGGTTGACTCACGTGCTTGAGGTGTCCAAGGCGTGCTCGTGTGGTCGGTCGGAGTTCCTTGGAGTTGGTGGTTAAATTGGTGAAGGGTGGTTCATCAATGGAGATGGCCCCTTGTTTTGAAAAATTCTGAGTGATCTGGCGAAGGTATTTTGCTTTTACAGGGTAGGGTCCCTGTGAGCCATTTTTTGTTAACTAGCCATTAGTTTGTTCTGGTGTCCCTGAACTGGTTGGAGGTAAATGGCTGGAGGTAAATAAGGCTACGTGTTATGAACTGCAATGTCCTCCGCTCGGTATGGTTACTCATTCACGAGTATTTTTTACATAAATATGTTAATTATGTTATTTGTTTGTTAATAAACCGGCTGCTGTGACCATTGAATTCCAAGCACCGAGTCACGTGTTTTTATTTGGAACAACTTTTTTGGGTGCAAAATGGGGTAAGTTACTCCATGATGCACGGGTCATGGGAATACATAATAATCTTTATATAATGCCAACAAATTCCGCAGCACTTTACAATTTAGAGGGTATAATTACTAACAAAAATACAGAAATTACACCATAAAAGCTACTTACAGATGAGACATAAGGTGTGAGGGCCCTGCTCGTGATAGCTTACAATCTATAAAGGTGTATGCTGGAGACGAATGGTGAGAAGTGCTAAGTTTACAATGGTCCAGCCATGTTATATAAATATGAAGGTTATGCATGTGCCTGATCGTCTGCTGTAGCATGTTCCAGAGAACTGGTGCAGCACATATGAAATCTTGAAGACGTGCATGGGAGGTTTGGATGATTGTGGTCTGTAGTTTGATATCAACAGCAGAGCAGAGAGAGCGGGTTGGGTGGTAGACAGAGACGAGGGAGGTGATGTAGGTGGTGCAGCACTGTTGAGAGCTTTATGGGTGAGAGTGATGAGTTTATATTGTATCCTGTACTGAATGGGCGACCAGTGCAGTGACTGACACAGGGTAGAGGCATCAGTAGAGTGGCTGGAAAGAAAGACGAGCCTGGCTGCTGCATTCAGGACAGATTGGAGAGGGGAGAGTTCTCAGAGAGAGGGAGACTGATAAGCAAGGAGTTGCAGTAGTCAAGATGAGAAAGAATAAGAGCAACTATGAGAGTTTGAGTTGTTTCCATAGTGCGAAATGGACGGATTCTCGAGATGTTCTTGAGGTGCAGGTTACAGGAGCAGGCCAGGGATTGGATATAGGGGGTGAAAGACAACGTTTAGTTTAAGATAGAGTTGTTTTGTAGCAGGGCAGGCGTGATGTCTCTGGAAGAGGTGTAGAGATGGTACTGAAAGCCAGATCTGCTGATGGTTTGGCCAATGGGAGCTGTTGATGCATCATGAACTGCAGCAAGTATTTCTGTGGACACAGATTACAGACCCTCATTACAAAAAAAGTAAAAAGCGACAGAAGCCTGGATTAACCACAGTCTACCATAAAATTTGGTGAAATCCACATGAAGAAAAAGTGAAATGCGCAAAAAAAATCTGAGATTGTCCCTTAGATTTCTACTGCATATTGCATGGTAAATTTTTCAGGAAGAAAATGCACGCTTATTTAACACACTAAAAAACGTATACAAAACACATCTAATGTGTCCCATGGCTCTACCCATATTTTGTAAGCATTGATTGTTTTAGTCAATATTCTCTGTGCACAAAAAAACTGAAGAGAATGTCACTTCTTGAGCTATATTCACAAAGGGTTAAAAGGATGCAGAAAAATCTGTGCGGATTTTAAGGAAAGAACATGGGTAATTTATGCACGTTTTTCATGTTTTTATGTGTGTTTTTTTCTTTGTTGTTTTTTATGCGCTTCATGATGGTTTTTTTGCATGTTTAGGCTGCGTTCAAACAGCACAAAAAGGATCCGTACATATTTTAAAGGAAACAGGCGTGTTATTTCCACATGTTTTTTTTCATGCGTTTTCATGGGCACTTTTTTTCTGTAATGATTTTTTTCAGGATTTTTTTGTATGTGCCAATTAACTGTTAAACAACAAAATACACACAGAATTGTATGGTGTTTGCAAACCTTATAAACTCTTTGGGCCACATGTATGAAAACTGTCTAGGTCTAAAATTCACTTTGTTGCCCATAAAAACCAATAAGAGCACCCCTTTCATTTTTCCAGAGTACAATAGTAAATAAAAGGGGTCCACAAATTTCCCACAGAGGTGGGGTTCACATTGCGTTTTTTCAATTTTTCTTGCACAATGGAATTCATGAAAACTGTCTAGCAGTAAAAGTGTCCCTGTTGACAATAGAAACCAATCAGAGCTCATTCTGTGTGGAAAAATGTCTTATTATATTAAAGTGAATGTCACGGGTGCCCCCGCGACCCTCAACCCGGGTCGCGGGGGCACCCGTGCCTCCCAGCCTGGCCGCTCCGGCGGCCATGTCCCGGCTCACTTAGCCGTCCTCGCTCCCGCGGCGTCTCCTGTCCACCGGCCACTGCCCTTATTTAAGCCTGCCTCTTCCTGATGCCCTTGCCAGATCTTTAGTGCCCATTGCCTATTGAGAAAGTCTTGTTCTGATTACCGTGTACCGTACCGTTTGCCTCCGTTCCTCGACAATGAATCTTGCCGCCTGCCCTTCCTACCTGTCCACGACCACGAACCTTGCCGCCTGCCCAGACCAACCTGCCTGTCCCCGACTACGAGCCTGCCTTACGATTTTGTACCACGCTACACCTCGGCTGCCTCCGCAAGCAAGTCACGTCAGGGGTAGCGACCTGGTAGACTCTGGTGAAAACCGGGACCTACTTAGATTCCGCTCCCTGGCGTGGCTTACGCCATCGCTTGCGGTGGTCCAGAGGATCCACTACCTCCAACCGTGACAGTGAACTTGTGATATTCAACTTGCTATATGATCTGCTGGCAGTCTCCTGAGCTTGGTTAACTGAGTGAGGGTAAACAGAGTGTGAGTTAAAATACTGGAGTTAAAATCAGGAGTGAAAAACTGGTAAGTAAACAAACTTAATTTATTTATTATTTCAATCTAAATAACTTTTATTGTTTAATTTTCATTGCTGTTGCACCGGGATAATGGGCAGCATGACTGGCAATTTTCATCAGTGCACAGTCTGCCATATGTATGCACTACTGGAGCAAGAGGTCCAGGATGAATACCGCTGTGACAAGTGTGAGCATGTTGCTACTCTAGAATATAGCATTATAGATCAGATTATGGAGCAGAATGCAACAATGAGGGTGATTGACAATTATGAGAGGAGTTTGCTTCTCACTGAGCTAGCAGTTAGTGCGCTAAGTGTTGGGGGTGGAGTATTAGATCAGCAGGAAGAGCCATGTACCTGGGTTAATGAAATTAGGGGAAGTTCTAGGGGAACCAGAAAGAGGAAGGCCACTTCTCCTCCTGAGATTCCTAGAAAAATTTCCAAGTTGGGTGATAATGCTAGGGCATTAGTCGCAGAAATGGCAGCCCTAGTGGACACTGCTCTTCCATGCAGCCAGAAGAGCAGCCCAACTAGTAGTTGGGGGGATGGGAATACAGGTAGGAAAAGAGGGGATTCTATAATCAGGAAGATGGATAGAATAATTTTTTGTCAGGACCACCTCAACCGAATGGTTTGCTGTCTCCCTGGTGCCAGGGCTCGGCATGTGGTGGTCCGGATGGATAAATTACTGGAAGGGGCTTGGGATGACCCAGCTGTCATGGTCCATGTTTGAACCAAAACAGAATACATGGTAGGTGGAGGATCCTAAAGAATAATTTTAAAGACCTAGGCTCCAAGATGAAGGGAAGGACCTCCAAGGTTGTGTCCTCCGGAATACTGCCTGTGCCATGCACTACACAGGAAAAACAGTGGGAACACAGGGAGTTAAATGCATAGCTGAAGTCTTGGTGTAGGACAGAAAGGTTTGGTCTGATTTTTCATTGGGGTATAATCTGTTTTCTACAGATTAATTGCACCTGAATGAAAGGGGTCTGCTGTGCTGGGGGAGAGAATTCTAGAAGGATGCAGGAGTATTTAAACTAGGGATGAGGAGGGAAGACAATCTAGAAAATGTAGGGGTAGATAGGTTAGAGAGTGGGCAGACTGTATCGGCGGGTGGGGAAGTGGACTGTGGGGGGTGGACTAGACCAGTGGATAAGGAGATCCATGTGTTGTAAACCAGCATTGAAGATATAGGTGACCACAATATTTTATGTAATCTCGTGCCATCTACTAACTGTGTAATATATAATCCCATGCTGTCTACTAAAGGTGTAATGTATAAACCCATGCCATCTACTAGAGGTGTAATTTATAATCTCATGCCATCTTCCGAAGGAGTACTGTATAATTCCATGTTATCATATGAAAGTGTAAAGTTTAATCCAATGATTTCTAATGAACATGTTTGATACAATCACATACAGTTGACGGAATGTGTAAAACTTGAAGGGAACTTAAAATGTATATTAACAAATGCCAGAAGTATGGCAAGCAAAATGGGAGAGTTTGAGGCGCTAGTTCTAAAGGAGCAGTTTGATGTGGTTGGTGTTGCTCAAACATGGTTGGACTCCTTGCATGATTGGGCTGTCAACCTTAAAGGTTTTAATCTATTTAGGAAGGACAGAGCAAACAGGAACGGAGGAGGAGTGTGTCTGTATGTAAGGAGTGATATGAAGGCAAATGTGAAAAAGGCATTAGAGGGTGAAGATGGTGAAGATGTGGAAACATTGTGGGTGGAAACACAAGGAGGGGTTAGACCCCCTAACATCACTGAGGAGATAGAATAACAGATGCATAATCAAATGGTGAGGGCAGCACAGGTGGGTACAGTGGGTGAGGGCAACTTTAATTACCCAGACATTGACTGGGGTCACAGTTCTGCATCAACTGCAAATGGGTGAAATTTTCTCAATCTGTTACAGGATAATTTTATAGGGCAGTTTGTGGAGGAACCCACTAGAAGTGATACTCTGTTGGATCTGGTAATTTCTAACAGCGCAGAACTTGTTGGAGCAGTCACTGTTTCTGAAAATCTTAGTAACAGCGACCACCATATAATTCATTTTAGTGTAAACTGGAAAAAAGAAACACAGAGTGGGAGGGAAACAACATTTACTTTTAAAAAGGCCAATTTCCTCTTATTGAAGGACGCAATACAGGACCTAGACTGGGAACAGCTATTATTAAATAATGATGTAGTTGGGAGGGCTTTATACTCTGGGGAAATTGATAGCAAAATGTATTCCTATGGGTAATAAGTATATGCGATTAAAACTAAATCCAACATGGCTTCTACCTTCTGTTAAAAGGGCAATAAATAATAAAAAAGAGCATTTAAAAAATATATGTCAGAGGGGTCAGCATCAGCCTTTGGAAATTACAAAGAGCTTAAAATTTGTAAAAAAAAGTGAAAAAAGCAGCTAAAATACAAAATAAAGACAGGTGACCAAGGACAGCAATACAAACCACAAGAAATTCTTTAAGCATATAAATGCCAAAAAGCCAAAGTCAGAGCATGTAGGTCTCTTAAATAACAGTAATGGGGAGCTGGTCACTGGGGATCAGGACAAAGCAGAAGTACTAAATAGGTTCTTCAAATCTGTATATACTAACGAGGAGAAAGCAGCTGATGTGGGCGGGCTCAGTGCGGATGTTGGTGGTGTCAGTACTAATGGCAGCAGTGCTAGAGCTGATGGAGTGTGGATGTAGGTGGTGCCAGTACTGTTAATACATCATCTGATATAATTAATTGGCTCAGTGTAGAAATGGTCCAAGCCAAGTTAAATAAACTGAATGTGAACAAGGCTCCAGGCCCAGATGGCTTACACCCAAGAGTTTTTAAAGAGCTCAGCTCGGTTATTGCTGTTCCCCTGTACATGATATTTAGAGATTCCCTGGTGACTGGTATAGTACCAGGAGACTGTTGCAAGGGAAATGTAGTTCCCATCTTCAAAAAAGGCTCCAAGTCTTGCCCAGGTAATTATAGACCAGTAAGTTTAACATCTACTGTGGGAAAACTGTTTGAGGGGCTAATAAAGGACTATATACAGGAATATGTGGCTGAAAATAACATTATAAGTGATTGCCATCATGGTTTTACTAAGGACAGAAGTTGTCAGACCAATCTAATCTGCTTTTATAAAGAGGTGAGTAGAAGTCTGGATAGCGGGGCAGCTGTAGATTTAGGGGGACATGTATGAAAACTGTCTTGGTCTAAGACATTTCTTGTTGCCCATAGCAACCAATCAGCATTCCCCTTTCATTTCATATACAGCTCTGAAAAAATGAAAGGGGCACTCTGATTGGTTTCTATGGGCAACAAAGAAAAGTCTTTGACCAAGACAGTTTTCATACATGTCCCCCATAGTGTTTTTAGACTTTGCAAAGGCGTTTGACACTGTCCCTCATAAGCGTTTATTGGGTAAATTAAAATCCATTGGGTTAGAAATCACAGTGTGTAATTGGATTAAAAACTCGGATAAAAAATCGGATTGTACTCAGGGAGTGGTGGTAAATTACTCCTACTCTGAGTGGTCCCGGTTGTGAGTGGTGTGCCGCAGGGCTCAGTATTGGGTTCTCTCTTATTTAATATATTTATTAATGATATACTGGAGGGATCAATAGCACAGTTTCTATTTTTGCAGATGACACCAAGCTATGCAGAGTAGTGCATTCAATGGAAGATGCTCATAAATTGCAAGCAGACCTGGACACACTGAGGGCTTGGGCATCCACTTGGTAAATGGGGTTCAATGTGGATAAATGTAAGGTTCTGCATCTGGGTAGAAATAATCAACAGGCATCATATGACCTAGGGGGAGAAAAACTTGGAGAATCGCTTGTTGAGAAAGATCTGGGCTTTCTTGTAGATCATAGACTACAGAACAGCATGCAATGTCAATCAGCTGCCTCTAAGGCAAGCAAGATATTGGCGTGTATTAAAAGAGGCATGGACTCGTGTGACAAGGATGTAATATTACCATTGTATAAAGCATTGGTGCGGACTAACTTGGAATATGCTGTTCAGTTCCGGACTCCAGTTTATAGAAAGCCTGTAATGGAGCCAGAGAGAGTGCAAAGACGAGCAACCAAACTTATAAGGGGGATGGAGCATCTTAGTTATGAGGAGAGGTTAGAAGAATTGAACTTATTTAGTTTTGAGAAAAGACGGCTTTGGGGGAACATGATTAATTTACATAAATATATAAATGGTCCCTACAAAAAGTATGGGGAAAATTTATTTCATGTAATGCCCCCTCAAAAGACAAAGGGGACATTCCCTTTTGCTGGAGAAAAAAGGATTCAGAGGAGAAAAGCTGTGGAATAGCCTGCCTTAAGAGCTGGTCACAGCAGGAACAGTTGTGAGTTTCAGGAAAGGCTTAGATACCTACCTGAAACTAAAGAATATTAATACGTACGTAGCCATGTAAAATTCTGGATCCTGGCTGGTGGTGGCTCTGAGGTCAGAGATGGGGTCTTCCCTGGACTAGATTAGTTTTTGCCTTGTGTGTTCCAGGGCATTCACCAGTGGGGAGGCTGGGCTTGAACTCCTTGTGTCCCTCCCTTCACTCACATTTTCCTCACCCTTGGTTGAACTTGATGGACACGTCTTTTCTCAATCGTTGTATGATGTAACTATGTAACAGGAGAAGCTGAGACTCAGCAGAACTTGTATTTAATTCATGTAAATCCCTGCTTATTCTGGGTTGAGTCCAGTGGGCGGTCTTATCAGTGACTGAGATCCAGGGCTGATGCAAAGCATTTTGGTGCCTTAGGAAAATAAGTCAAATGACATGCCCACCCTAGGACTTAAAGGGGTTGTATCGTTTGAACTGTTCGGGCTCTTCAGAGATTGAATTTGAAATCCAGGGGCGAGTCTCTCCTCTCAGCAGGCGTGTCCTCTCCTCCCAGGAGGTGTGTCTCTCCTCACTGAAGACCTGTGACATCATCACTCTGACTGTGCTGTGGAAGCAGAAGGGAGTCTGCAGAGGACAGCTATACAGCCTCCTGCATGCTTGTCACCTGTCTGCAGAGCTTCAGGCTCAGCTTGGCTATAAGCACTTATACAGTCAGCCTGAACTGATGAGACATGTGAGTGTGTACACTGCCCCCTCCCTCTTCCCCTTCTGTTACCAGACAGGAGACTGTATGACTGTGGTATATGCAGTTATACACACAGATGAGACATGTGAGGAGTGTACACTGCCCCCCACCCCTTCCCCTCTGTTACCAGGCAGCAGACTGGGTTATATGGAGCAATGCACACTGCCCTCCCTCCTCTCCCCCTGTTAACAGGCAGGAGACTCTATAATACTGTGTCATATGAGGGGATCTGTGACTTAAACAGCCAGTAATTGCCCAGATCATTCACCCTAGAGCTGGGAGATGTATACAGAGCCAGCAGCCCTTGATTTCACTATTGATTTTAACAGCTCAGGAGGGAGAAAACACAGAGTGTGCAGGCAGCCAATCACAGTGCAGGGGGTGTTTCCTTCTGGGGGCATTTCCCAAGAGGCTGAATGAAATGTCAGCCAGCCAATCACAGTGCAGGGGGCGTGTCTAGGGCGGGATCCGGCCAGGGGCATGTCCTGACCAGCAGCAGCAGAAACAGAATACAGATTTACAGAAAAGCTCATATCTTCTAAACCAAGTGACAGAGGTAATGGAAACCAATTACAAAAGTGCTTATTTTTACTGTCCCTGTAATCTGAGACATGATCTTTGTAGCGATACAACCCCTTTAATGCACCTTTGGCTGTGTTCTCTTCAGCTAAGTGAAATGAGAAAAAAACACATCACCCAGGATAGGTGCCAGCATACCAAAGGGACTGCGAGGATTATCACTTTATACCTGGCAGCATCCAAGCTAAGTATCACCTTTTCTACCTCACCCATAGAGGTGATATATCCGTCATAGATAGATTGTACATGCGTTGTATATAGCGTATTCTTATTCCACAGCGAGAGGAGTTTTTTGAATCCCCTGATGAACCCTAAATTGTACGGGGGAAACGCGTTGGGATAGCTGGGATTAAAGAATTGTAATATACGTATACAGTGATATTATCTGTCATTAAAGCGGAGCCGCCCTTTATCAGGGCGATTACTCCACTGACGGATGATATAGAGTATGCTGTATCATTTAGGTATGTAGTGGTAGTATATAGGGGTTTAGGAAGTATAATTTTAGATAATTTAGTAAAAGTTATGTTTTAACAGGGATTATAATTTTGCAGTGATATAGGTAAAAATCCTCTGTTTATATCAAATTTGTAGCAATTTGACTTTGTAGTCCAGTAGACAAAATAAAAAACCCCTGCAGTTTTGTCACTGGGTATTTTCTATAGCGTTCGGCATGTGGGATAAATAAGGTTATGTATTGATATATTGAGCTGTTACAACAATACCAATTATGTTTTTTTTATCAAAATGGGTGATAATTAGAAAATGGGATGACTTCTGGAAGGTTTCACCTGTTCTGATACTTTAGGGGCTTTGCAAAGGTGACATGGCACCCACCAAAATCTGCGTTCCAAAAGCCAAATAGCGCTCCCTCTCTTGTAGTACATGCCAAACAGCAGTATACACCCACATATAGGGTATTGCCGAACTTATAAGAATTTGGGGTGCTTTTTTTCAGAATTCCTTGTAAAATTTAAACATTTTAAGCTAAAATTGCTGATTGTTGGAAAAAAATGTTCATTTTCACAGTATAAAAAAAAATTGTGAAACACCTTTGGGATCACTACACCCCTGGATATATTCCTTAAGGGGTGTAGCTTCCAATATGGAGTAATCTTATGGGTGTTTATTAATTTTTAGCACCTCAGGGTGTCAGCGAACCCGTAATGGCTCTTAAAGAAAATCGTAATGAAAATTAGACTCCAAGGTCCGCTAGGTGCTCTTACTACTCTGAGGCTTGTGGTTGATTCAAATAGCGCACTAGGGCCACATAGGGAAATCTCTAAAAACAGAATTGGGGGAATTGGTATTAAGTTGCGTTTCCCTGGTCACATTTACTGTCTTCCTGTGAATAATCGATACAAATTTTAAATTTTAAAAATAAATATTTAGTAAAAATTAATTGTGCATAAATTACACACACAAAAAA
Source organism: Phyllomedusa bahiana (assembly GCA_025379985.1). NCBI lineage: Eukaryota > Metazoa > Chordata > Amphibia > Anura > Hylidae > Phyllomedusa > Phyllomedusa bahiana. Next base: position 50,066 of record JAODAL010006427.1, on the reverse strand, counting down.
GCCTACACATATTAGGTATCCACACGACCGTAATAACCTGTAGAATTAATCTAAAATGTTATTAAGTGTGAAATGTGAATGGTGTAAAAAAAATTTAAAAAAACAAAAATTTTTTTAATAAAAAATAAATACTGCAATTATTTATAAGTGAACTTAAACTATTCCCCCATAAAGTACAACTTGTCTCGTATAAAACAAAGCCTCATACAGCTGCGTCATTGAAAAAATAAAAAAGTTACAACTGTTGAATTGCAAGGAGGCAAAAACAAAAAAAATGTTCTGGTCATTAAGTACTTTTCAGGTGTTCGGCTTAAGGGGTTAAAGCACAAAGTGTCATGAGAGAACATTCTCTGAATTACAAGGATAAGTAGAAGTATCAAAAAGTTATTCTCACATAAATTTACACATGTAAGATTTAAAAAATGGGGCTCTGTCAGTGAGGTTATAACTGGCTGCATCTTTAACCCCTTCCCGACATGGGATGTATGCATACGTCCTAGCGGGAAGTGAAGAGCCCCTCACGATCGCGGTATATTACCGCTGGCCTCATGCCGTATCACCCACGGCCGGAGTGAGCTAAGTCGCAGGCAGGAAGAGGGAGCATCAGCAATCTCCTACCAGATAGCCCCAGGACGTGAAAGTCACTTCCCGAGTCGTCTGTGGCGTTATCATGCCCACAATGCATTGTGGGCATGATGACTGACAGTTGCCATGGCGACCAGTACACAGCAGCAATACTATGTACTGGCCTGCCTTGTAACAGCAATCTGATAAATCCCTTATGGGGAAAATTTAAAAAAAAAAGTATAAACTAGTGTAAAAAAATATAAAAAAGGGAAACAGACTAAAACACAAACACAAAAAATAAAATAAAAACACGTACACCGCCATTTTCCCCTTTACAAACGCCAAAAGTCCCAAAAAAGATGAAAAAATTTTTAAAAAATCAAAGAATTGCGATTTTTGTTCATTCCACAGCATATAAAATGGAATAAAAAGTGATCAAAAATGCATATAAATGCCAAATTTGTACCAATTAAAACGTCAGTTCATCCCGCAAAAAAAAAGTCCTTGCACGTCTCTGTATACGGAAAAATTAAAAAGTTATGGCTCCCAGAAGACAGCGATGCATAAAAATTGTTTTACACAATAAAAACACTTTTTTTTGAAGTGCTTCAACATAAAAAAAACTATATAAATTGTGTCTCACCGTAATCGTATTGACCCACAGAGTAAAGCTAACTTGTCATGGGTACTGCACAGTGAGTGCTGTTAAAAATAAAAATAAAAAACACTATTAGGATTGCAGTATTTTCGTCACACCGAATTAAAAAAAAATGGATTTAAAACTGATCAAAAAGTCTTGTCCCTCAAAAAATGATACCAATAAAAATGTCAACTCATCCCGCAAAAAAAAAAACCCCTACACAGCTCCATACAGAGAAAAATAAAAAAGTTATGGCTCTCAGACTATGGCGATGCAAAAACTTGTTTTCCTTTTTGAATAAAGTGTTTTTATTGTGTAAAAGCAGTAAAACATAAAATAAAATATACAAATTTGGTATCACTGTGATCACGTTGACCTGCTGAGCTAGCATGTAATTGATAACGCACAGTGACCGCAGTAACAAATAAAAATAAAAAGCACTACCAGGAATGCTTTATTTTGTTGAAAATGCCTCACAAAAAACTTAATAAAAAGTGATCAAAGCGTCATATGCTTTGGTACTAATAAAAATTTCAACTCGCAAAAAACAAGCCCATAATCAGCACCGTATACAGAAAAATGAAAAAGTTATGGCTATCAGAACAGGACAACATAAAAACGCAATTTTTTATAGACCTATTTCTATTGTGTAAAAGTAATAAAACATAAAAAAACTATATAAAATCTATATCATTGTAATTGTACCGACCCCCATAGTAAAGTTATCCTGTCATTTACACTGCACGGCGAACATTGTAAAAATTAAGCCCAAAAGACAATGACGGAACTGTGTTTCCTCCACCCCATTTTCATGGCCCAATGCTAAAAAATACTATGGAACACTTGTGCACCCAAAATGCACAATACACCCCTAGATGAGATCCCTGAGGGGTGTGGAATCCAAAATGGGGTAACTTCTAGAAGGTTTCACCTGTTCTGGTACTTTGAGGGCTTTGCAAATGCGACATGGCCCCACCATAATCTGTGTTCCAAAAGCCAAATAGCGCTCCTTCCCTTGTACACCCTGCCATGCACCCAAACAGCAGTTTACACCCACATGTAGGGTATTGCCGAACTTGGAAGAAATTGCGTGATAAAATTTTTGGTGCTTTTTTCCAGGATTCCTCGTAAAAATGAAACATTTTCAGCTAAAATCGCAGATTGTTGGAAAACATTTTCTTTTTCATTTTCCCAGCCTAACGCTAAAAAAAATTGTGAAACACCTGTGGGGGTCGATATAATCACTGCACCTCTGGATATATTCCTTAAGGGGTGTAGTTTCCAATATGGGGTCTTTTTAGGGGTGTTTATTACATTTTATTTACTATTTTGCCATAGGCAAACTTAATCAGTTCTCTATCTATAAAACACTAAAACGTAACTTTTATTATGTATAACACTTAACCTCTATACACACTAATTAAAAACCTGATTTCAAACCTCACCATTTAACCCTTTCTACTTCTGAAGGAAGGAATAACTCCTTTTCTATTATCAAGTCTGGTGGAACACCACCCATTAACAGGAAAGACTTATATATACAGCAATTTACTAACTCCCGTTAGGGATACCAAGCCTCCTACTTGGGCTGTTGTCCCTAATCTAAGGGACACAATCCACCTAGGGACCCCTTGTGACACCCTCTGCAGCGGGTGACACTTGTTGACAGAGGTGAGAAATCACAATTTAAAACGTCCTGCCTGACCTCCCTAACATGTTTTCACCGGCTGAACTGGCTTCATCAGGGCTTAGGGTGTCTGCAAACCTGAAATGGTGCCTAAATAAAATTGTAATGAAAATGAGACCCCAGAGTCCAGTAGGTACTCCTCCTACTCTGGGGCTTGTAGTTGATCCAAATCGCGCACTAGGCTCACATATGGGATATCTCTGAAAACGGCAGAATCTGGGGAATCAATATTAAGTTGCATTTCCCTGATCACATCTACTGTGTTCTTGTGGATAATAGATAAAAATTGAAAATCTGCAAAAAAGTGAAATTTTGACATTTCACCTCCACTTTGCTTTAATTCCTGTGAAACACCTAATGGGTTAATAAACTTCCTACATGCTGTTTTGAATACTTTACAGGGTGTAGTTTCTTAGGCAATGTTCACACGGCTTAAAATGGGCCGTATTTCGGTCCGTAATTACACGCCGAAGTGCGCAAATTACGGGCTGAAAACGGCCCTTTCATTACGGTAATCCACAGTTCTCATAGAGAACTATGGATTACGTCTCCTCTCCCCGCCCGACGAATCCGGCGGGCGGGGAGATAATTGACACGTCACTTTCTAGCAGCGTATACGTGCCGCTAGTAATGATTGTCTATGGGCCGGCGAAGTGTCGGCCCCCCGCTCCCTACCCCGCCCCCGGCCACACAGCGTAACTGCGGGACATAATTACGCCCCGCAGTTAAGCCGTGTGAACCTAGCCTTAGATGAGGTCATTTATAGGGGTATCTAGCATACAAGTCAATCAAAATCACGTTAGAACTGGACTGGTCCCTAAAAAAAGTATATTGCAAGTTTTCTTGAAAATTTGAAAATGACTACTAAATTTCTAAAGCCCCTAATGTAGTTAAAAAAAGACATTTAAAAAAAATGATGCCAATCTACAGTAGACATATGGTAGATGCTAGTTATAAACTATTTTGAGTGGAATAGCTATCTGTCTTACATGCATACTGTGTTGATTTCTCTTTTTGGTTGTTCTTGATACTTACACACACTTGGGCGGCACTCCAACTTTCTATAATATACTTTATTGTTGTGGTATCTGTGGATTTGTGTTTTGTCTTAAGATTCCATCAAAATGGGAATCTGCATTGTATCTTTTTCTGATATGTATAAGGTAAAATGTCACTTATTCTGCTTGAAAACTGCATCATCAGACAAAACATGGAATAGCCCCATTGAATCGGAATCTAATCTGTGTCCGGATTTGCATTAAATTTACCACACAGAATATGAAATCCACACATATTTCTGCTGTGGATACAAGATGGATTTTCTGTACAGAAAATTCTGCTATATGAATACGTCTTTAACATAACAAATCATAGGGAACATCTGTTAGGAGGCAAATTTTTATTTTTTTTAACACTTCCTTTCACCATGTTAATGTTATCAATGCTTTTTTTCTGCATTTCTTGTAGCTTTAAACAGCTGTTTAAATTTGCTTTTTTTGTGAGATAATTTTGACATTTTACTTAACTTTTTCCCCAAATAAAGAAGAGATAAAGCAAGATAAGGGCAAATGTTTACACGTCGGACCATTCATACGTCTGGGAGTCATTTCAATGTTCCTAAAGAAGGAAAATGTATGACAGTGAGTCACGTTGCAGAGACGTCCTGATAAAAAGGCCATTTGAAAAAAATTACTCAAATCACAATTTTTATTTTGTTTTAAATATTCATATTCTAACATTTTTCAAATTGTAACAAATGTTTCTTTACTTAGTAAATTCCGAACAGACAGACACTATATATAACGTCGGGCACAGACATTTCTCCGGCCAACAAGCAGAACAGCAGGGGGAACTCATGCCATTGAGATGAGATATGTTGTGTACCAAAGAAATAACAGACGACTCTGGCATCAGCAGGGATGGAAGAATTTAGTAGCAGTTTAAATCTCACATTATTACCGGAGATCTATGCTTTTACCTTCTGGATGACGTTTTCGAACAGTCCTTTCTGCATCTGCTTAGTTTTTTTGGTCTTAACAGACATTGCCTGATTGTTGTGTCAGTTTCTACTGTAATTTTGAAATTTTATTCATCAATAGCATAATGGAAAAAAAAGAGCCCAAAATTACAGAAAAATCCCAATCCCGACACGTTTCTCCCTTCCAGGAAACAGAAGTGTTTCTCAAGGAACCAAAAGTGATGTTAATATAGTGGATGTAAAGGTATGATAACCAAGATACAAATACCACTATAGGTGTAAGATGACACACATTTGCCTAAGGTGTACAGCCCTTTTTCTGTAATTTTGGGCCTTTCAATATTATTATGGGGTTTATTTCCGCGCATTGATAGCAAGTTATAGGTTATCTAGGGTCTCCCTTAAAATGGGGCCGCTCTTGTCAGGGCGACTACACCGCTGCTAGGTAGGGTTTGATAAGAATAGGGGTGGATTTTTTATCATACCGCCTACATAGCTATACATTGAGTTTCACCTATGCACCCTTGTTGCAGCTTGGCCCAGCTTTTTGTATACTCTAGACTTTTGAGTATACCTTCAATATCATAGTGGTATACGTCTTTGGATTAAGGAATTCACACAGTATCTCCTCAACCGTGAGCTGGCCCATGACCCATATTTATATTATGATAGTGTACTTTGCTGTATTTAGAGTGTTGTTTTTTCTATTTAAGGGACATTTCTATTCATTGATTTCAATTATATTTATTAAATGTTCTGTTTTAGATTGGGTATAATGTATTTTGCAGAGTAACATAACGTACATGACCCAAAGAAGCTCCTGTCCTGATCATAGAAAGTGATTTTCAGCTTCCAGCAGCTCTCTCTGACTGTTAGAATACGTTATTATAATATTACAAATCCACCGCACTCAATAGTGGGCAAATGGAATGGCGCCTGCAGGACGGCTCAATCTGCTCTGTGTTCTGCAGCATTCCTTTTGCCCACAGACCTCCGGTTGCATTTATATGTAGCCATATCTCCATACCTCATTATACTCTGGTACATGTATCCATTACTACTGGTACTTTCCATACCCTACTCTATAATATCTTTTTTCCTACCAACCATTGTGATTCCTTATGAATAAGGTCTACATCTGACCGAAACAGCAAGGAAAAGATCACATTACCCTATGTACCATCTTATTTGGTATGGGATGTAACATACTGTACCATATACACGGTACCAATTCCTGACAAACACTGTATTGTATATACACATGTAAACAACTTTCTCACGATATATACACTTTTTGAAGCATTATTGAGTGCTGTGGATTTGCAATATTATGGGTGACATGTATGAAATTTGTCATTTACACGCCAAATTTCATGTGCATAATATTAGTCTACAGTGGGTCATAAATCATGCACATTCTAGCGCTATTACCACATTTCTGGCTCAGGTAAACCACTTTGAAAGTGGTGTACGTGTTCCAGCAGTAATGCACCTAGAAATGCAACGGTTCTAGTGCGCCCCACCTCTCGCACACGCCCCCGAGATCAGGCACATTACAAAATGCCGCAGGCGCTATGTAATGCGCTCAAGAATGACGTGCGGGAAATTTAAAAATGTCTGAACGGGGCTGCGCCTCATATTGGGCTGAAAAGATGCCAGATATTTGGCGCAGCCCCGTTCATACATGCCACCCTTATATGTTTGGGGTTGCAAGTACCCTTTCCACTAGCACCACTCCTTCCTACCAGGTGCAGATCATTCTTTAATGTGTTAGGGTATGTTCACACGACGTATTTGCAGGGTGTACTTTGGGACATAATTGCTCTGCAATGCGCCCCACAAATACAGTAAAATCATAGCACTGAATTGAAGCGAGGCCAGATCACTGTTGAAAGTGCATGCTAACCAGTGCGTACTTTCAGCAGCAGGCGTATAGCGGCGCACACAGGTATGTGCTGCTATATGCCGTGTGAACCCGGCCTTTGGGTAAGTTCACTGCCGCTGAAAATGTCAGCACCGAATCAGCTTTGTTTCCTCGTCATAAATCCAGACAAGGAAATAGCGCTGAATTGCCATGGCAGATTTTCTGCTTCCTATTTAGCATGTTGCAGAAAATGCCCCGAATAGTCGACGTCTTTGTCGTTGTTTACAATACGTTCCGAAAAGAAGGGATTAAAATCAGCGTTGTCTGAATGATGCCGTTTATGTCACATAGCCTCAAAATAAACGGTAAATCGCCACCTATTAATTCCTTTTTTGTGGGGAGGATTACACTTGGAATTCGCTGCCAAAAAAGTGTCAAAAACGCTGTGTGAACGTATCCTTGCATGTCAGGATTGGCTTTACCTGTATTAGTTATCTGCTTACATTTTCTTTAATCTTCATTTGAGAACCACTCACCAGTTTTCCATTGAGTTATGGTTTCAACATACAATTGTTGTCCTGGAACCAATTAAAGGGGTTATCTCACTACATGGATTCATCTTACCTCAGTCCTGTTTTCTTGGTTTCATTTTGAATTCATGGGCATGTGTACTGGTTTCTACTAGGCTGCAGTAGAAGCCAGGTCTGTAGCTATAGCAACCAGTGCTGGCAGCCTATCAGAAAAGATTGAACAGGTCTGTAGCTATAGCAACCTGAGGAGCTGATGCAGCCCATACAAGAGGGGATATCTAGGAATAGGTAGGACATTGTTAATGGACACATATTGCAAAGTGACTTGTTTTTGCAAGATCTTTAATATAAAAAGCAATCCTTGCAGTGAGACAACCCATTTAATATCGTTTGTTGCGGGATCACAGTACAATCACTCGGACTGTATATAGCACTATTATGTTGGTAATATATGCCGGTATTATGGTGGCTAAAATTGTGAGAAAAACTTGTAAGTGTCTTGTTTCCTGTTGGCCACAATTGTATTTCTAAAACCATCCCTTATTACAAGAAAAGAATATGTCGTAGAGATTACTTGTTCATTGCACCTCGGGCAATCTCGTATCATACTGAAAATGGATATAGCAGGGAAACATGAGCCTTAATTATTCTCTGTAAGAAAATAGGGAAGATTGTAAAACGGAGCTGATTTACTGCTCATAATTGCACAGTATGGCGTTTTCATGGGCTGATTAATTGATAGTTTTAATTTCATTCCGTGGAGAAGTAGATCAGTATTCCATACATGAAATTACAGTGTACAGACCGGCAGCAATTGCACGGCGCTGCGGCCTTCTTCATAGATACTGTCACCAGTAATAATCTTGATGAACAAACCTGTGATCTTTGGAGGGCTCTTTATGTTTTACATTCATTAAAGCAATGATTATAGCCTGATAATATGGTAAATAGAAGCTACATCTCTGGCTAATGGCACAAATCAGGCTTTAATAAGAAAAAAATATATAGCTAAATGTGAAATCATTTAGAATGAGAGAACCAGATGTTGAAGATGTGAGGAGTTGAATTACAGTCATTAGCATCATATTAACATAATTAGCATGTACTGGCTCATTGGTCCATAAGTTAAAGAGACATTTCTGTACTATGAAAAAGTTCTACAGTAGTTTGCAGAAGTTTTAGTTCATGTTTATTAGGCTCATAGATCAGTGATTTCCAACCTGTGACTATCCAACTGTAGAAAAACTACAACTCCCAGCATGCCCTGACAAACTACAGCTGCTAGGGAATGAAGGGAGTTGTAGTTTTCATGAAAATGTAAGCGCACAGATTGGACACTATTGGTTTTCACATTCGTGATGATGTACTAACTTCTATGTAAACCAGTAAGTCAGAATCTACGTAAACTTATTTAATAGCATTGTGGTCTGGAAATGTAGCAAAATGGCATTCAAAGCTCAATAGAATCAACTTGATAAGCTACTACTTGGCTTAAAATGAACATCCACCTTATAAGAGCATGTAGTGCTTTGATCAAGCATTCTATGTAGGTTATTTCTTCATATATTTTCATAGTAATCGGAGGGGCTTTGCTTAGGAGTTAGGAGCCCCCTGACCTGTGAAGTCCATGAACGTCTTTAAAGAGAACCTGTCACATAGTTTTGGCCCCCCCTAGCTGAGGGCAGCACAAGCTAGTGTCCGATCTGCTGTTTCCAGTGCTGTGTCCCTTTTTCTGCAAGATGCTGGAGTTTTAGAGCATTTTATGCTCAAATTGTATTCATGAGCAGGTGTTAGCCCCGCCCACCAAATGCTAGCCCCATCCATCTGGCAGTTATTCACATTTTTCTACCTATTCAAAGTAATAGGTTTATCAGTTGAGGTGGGCGGGGTTTGAAAAAAAACTGACTCTTTTCATGACTCTTTTCTGGCTGAAAACTGCAGATTTGAGCATTAAATACTCTAAAACTCCATCATCATACAGAATAAGGGACACAGTGCTGGGAACAGCAGATCGGACACTAGCTTGTGCTGCCCTCAGCTAGGGGGGGCATAAACTAGGTGACAGGTTCTCTTTAACTATTCCTGTTACAGTGAGATGACTGCAGGAAATGTATAAAGTGTAGTACATAATGCTGCAGAGCTCTAAAGAGTGAATGCTTTTCATTTAGTTAGGTAAACACTGTATTACTAGAAATAAGACTCTTCATGGACAGACGGACTGACTGATGACACTTGGGAGCAATGAGAGATAAGTGAAAGCAGGGGGAGGTGTGGATATGTGCTCTGTAGCCAGAGAAACTTGTGTAGTCTAAAAGGAGATAAAATCTTCTTTATCTCCTGACAAGCGCAAAATCAAAACAACAATGTATTTAGTAACTGTCATGGGGGCTGGCGCGGATGCCGTGGGGCCCCGCGGCCGCCCCCCTGCCCGCCGGGGGTCCAGCGCGGGTGCCGCGGCTCCCCGCGTCCATGCCCCCGCTGCCCAGTCCCTGGCGTCAGTTCTCTTACCAATCCACGCTCCAGTGAACGCTGCTCCTGCCTGTCCCGGCCGCTGCGCGCATACCCGCTGCTTAGGGCACGCGCGCGATGGCTGTACTGGATTTAAAGGGCCAGCGCACCATTAATTAATTATTGACGGCCGCTGGTTCTATATAAGGAATACACCCCCAGCACTCTCTGCCAGTTTGTTGGTGTGCATTTAGTGAGTCTAGAGAGTGTTAGAAGTCCTGTCTGATTACCCGTGTACCAGTCCGTTTCGCTACGTTTCCTGACCTCGCCCGTTTGCCACCTGCCCTGCCGTCTGCCCGTCTCTGACCACGGACCTCTGCCGCCTGTCCTGACCTCCTGCCTGTCGCTGACTGGATTCCAATTCTGTACCACGCATTACCCCGGATGCCATCGCAAGCAAGTCACGTCAGGGGTAGCGACCTGGTAGCCTCACGCCGCAGCAAGTCCATCCCGCTATGCGGCGGGCTCTGGTGAATACCGCGGGCTACTTAGCCTCCGCTCCCTGGCGTGGCTTAACTATCATCGCTTGCGGTGGTCCAGCAAATCCACCGACCCCTGACAGTACAAACTGGCCATGGATTCCGCCAGGGTACCTCTGCCTGAACTCCAGGAAGTCACGACGGCCGTCGCACAGCAGAGCCAGCGTATTGACCAGCTCGCGGCCATGATGCAGGACCTTGCAGCCCGTCTACCTCTGCCTGCGGCTGCCGCCTCCACGCCGGCACCTGTTGCTCCTGCGGCCATGGCTCTACCTGCTCCTGCACTGGGACCTTATCTGCATCTGCCGCTCCCCTCTCGCTATGATGGAGACCCAAAGAAGTGCAGAGGCTTCATCAGCCAATGCTCAATCCACATTGAGATGTTGGGGCATCAATTCCCTACCGAGCGGGCTAAGGTGGCCTTCATAATTAGCCTTCTAACAGGCGAAGCTCTGGCTTGGGCCACCCCGCTATGGGACCGAGGAGATCCTTTGACGGCGAATCTACAATCCTTCCACTAGGGGTTCCTTTACCGTCTTCGAGGAAACCTGGCCCCCTCCTCTGCTGCCGCAGCTCTGCTCCTCTCTGTCAGGGGACCCCCCTGTGGGTCACTACTCCGTGCAGTTCCGCACCCTAGCCCCTGAGCTGGACTGGAATAATGAGGCTTTGGTGGCGACCTTCTGGCAAGGCCTTTCGGGGCATATTAAAGACGAGCTCGCTGGTCGGGACTTGCCTTCTGCTTTGGACGACCTGATTCGGTTGGCTACCCGAATTGATATTCGGTTTGCCGAGAGACAACAAGAGCTCCGTCTCCAACGGGAGATCGCCTGACCACATCGGCTACCTCGTCTGGCCCCTGTGTTCCAACGACCTCCACTTCCTCCACCAATGGTTCCTGAGGACGAACCCATGCAGGTCGAGAGAGCCCACCTGACCAGGAAAAAACTCGTAGTGTCGTCTGAGGCAGCTATGCTTCTATTGTGGCGGTTCTTGCCACTTCATTGGGGACTGTCCGGTACGTCCGGGAAACTCTCGCACCTAGGGCTCGCAGGAGAGGCATCCCTAGGTGTCAGTGCGGCCTCTCCCTGTCTGACCAATCCCGTACTCTGTGGGATTTCGCCGGACAGCACCTTCCAAGCCACCACCTTCCTTGATTCGGGGTCCGCTGGAAATTTTGTCAGCCAAGCTCTTTTCTCCAGATTTCGTCTCCTGGTGACCCCTCTCCAGAAACCCATGTTTGTCTCCTCCGTCAGTGGCGAATGCCTAAAGGACGCTATTCGGTTCTGCACTGCTCCCCTCACGTTGCAGATAGGCGACCTACACAAGGAGACTTTGAAACTGCTTGTTCTGCCTCGCTCCTCTTCGGAAATCCTCCTGGGCCTTCCTTGGTTACAAGTCCATGCTCCGACCTAGTACTGGAACTCGGGTGAAATCATCCGTTGGGGCCCCGCGTGCCACTCGCGATGCCTTCCTGTACTCCGTCCTGCTCTACAGCCCGCCTCTGTAAAGTCTACGAAGCCTGTCGGGTCTGCCCACTCCGTACCAGGATCTTCCCGATGTTTTTTTCCGAAAGACGGGCCCAAAAACTTGCCTCCGCACCGGCCGTTCAATTGTCCTATTGACCTGCAACCCGGTACTACTCCTCCCCGAGGTAGAGTCTATCCTCTCTCCATCCCGGAGACTAAGGCTATGTCGGAGTATATCCAGGAGAATCTCCTTAAGGGCTTCATACGCAAGTCTTCCTCGCCTGCGGGGGCAGGTTTCTTTTTTGTTTGAAAAGAAAGAGGTTCTCTCCGACCCTGTATCGATTTATCGGGGCCCTTAAAAAAATTACTATAAAAAATCGATACCCCCGGGCCCTGATCTCGGAGATGTTCGATCGCCTGCGGGGCGCGAAAATTTTTTCCAAGTTGGATTTACGGGGAGCATATAACCTGATTTGTATTCGTGAAGACGACGAGTGGAAGACAGCCTTTAATACTAGAGATGGCCATTTTGAATATCTCGTCATGCCATTTGGCCTCTGCAATGCTCCGGCGGTGTTCCAGAACTTTGTCAATGAGATCTTCCGAGACCTCCTCTACGTCTGCGTCATCGTCTACCTAGATGATATCCTAATCTTCTCCCCTGACCTGGAAACTCACCGCCTCCACATCCGCCAGGTGCTGAAACAGTTCCGTGACCACCAGTTATATGCCAAACTGGAAAAATGCCTGTTTGAACGCACCTCGTTGCCCTTCCTGGGCTACATCGTCTCGGATCAGGGCCTCCAGATGGATCCCTCGAAATTGTCTGCAGTCCTACAATGGCCTTTGGGACCAGTGGGCCTTCGCTCTATCCAAACGCTTTTTGGGTTCGCAAATTTTATTACAGACAATTCATCCCGCATTTCTCCACGCTCGTGGCCCCGCTGGTGGCCCTTACGAAGAAAAATGCCAACCCTAAATCCTGGCCGCCAGAGACCCAAGAAGCATTTGATCGCCTCAAATCAGCTTCCGCTTCTGCTCCAGTTCTGTCTCGCCCGGACCCGCAACGCCCCTTTATCCTAGAGGTGGACGCCTCTTCTGTAGGTGCAGGTGCTGTTCTTCTTCAGAAGTCCTCCTCCGGAAAACTGCATACGTGCGGCTTCTTCTCTAAAACCTTCACACCAGCCTAAAAAAATTATACAATCGGTGATCACGAATTACTGGCTATTAAGTTAGCCCTAGAAGAATAGCGGCACTTGCTGGAGGGAGCTCGTTACCCCATCGATATATTCACCGATCACAAAAATCTTCTCTATCTGCAGTCTGCCCAACGACTGAGCCCTCGGCAAGCTAGGTGGTCACTCTTTTTCGCCCGCTTTGATTTTCTTCTTCACTTTCGGCCAGCTGGCAAGAACGTCAGAGCAGACGCCCTCTCTAGATCCTCAGACACAGTGAGGTTGGAGCCACCTCTGCAGCACATAATTTCTAGTGTACGTCTCCTCACAGCGGCCCCTGTGGACCTTCAACATCTGCCCCCTGGGAAGACCTACGTACGTCCTGCCATGCGGCCTCGTATCCTGAAGTGGGGACATGCCTCTCGAACAGCTGGTCACCCTGGAGTCCATAAGTCTCTGCAACTAATCTCTCGTTATTATTGGTGGCCCACTCTCGCTCGGGATGTTAGAGACTTTGTCCTGGCCTGTACCTCTTGTGCCCATAATAAAGTCCCTCGTCTCAGACCTGCGGGCCTGCTTCAACCTCTCCCGGTGCCAGAAAGACCTTGGTCCCATATAGCCATGGACTTTATTACGGACCTTCTGGCCTCCTCTGGAAACACTGTCATCTGGGTGGTGACAGATAGATTTTCGAAAATGGCCGACTTTGTTCCACTGCCCGGGTTACCCTCTGCTCCACAGCTGGCCCAGCACTTTTTCCGCCACATTTTTCGGTTGCACGGCCTTCCGTTGCATATCGTCTCGGATAGGGGGGTCCGGTTTGTGTCGAGATTCTGGCGGGCTCTATGTGGGCAGATGCAGATTCAGCTTGACTTCTTGTCTGCATACCACCTGTAGTGTGCTGGCTGCAAAATGTTACAATATTGTATATATCTGGCTGGGAGCAGGGAGGGGTCAGATTCAGTCGGTGTGAGAGCTTCATGGAATAAAGCAAGCAGCCTAAAGTCTGTCCTGTGTTCATACACTACATTTTGGCGACGAGGATGGCGAGATTCCTGGATTTACCAGCTATGGGACCTTTTGATGTGTCTGGAGACCACACTAGTCTGTCACAGCGCTGGGACAAGGAGGAAAAAAGGGATTCCCGTTCTATGTTACAGCCACAGGAGTGACTGCACCTGCTCAGAAGAGAGCCATGCTGCTGCATCTAGCTGGGCCAGAAGTCCAGGACATCTTTGAAACCCTGGGAGAAACGGGAAGATTCAGATTATGAGACAGCAATGAACAGACTGAGTGAGTACTTTGAGCCAAAGAAAAATATTCCATATGAAAGATATAAGTTTAGACAAGCTGTACAAGAAGTGGGAGAAACCATTGACAGTTATGTGACTAGACTGAAGTATCTTGCAATGTCTTGTGATTTTGGGACTGTAACAGAGGAGATAATCAGAGATCAGGTTATTGAGAAATGTAGCTCTGCTCACCTCAGAAGGAGGTTATTGAGAGAACCAAGTCTCACACTAGTTAGTCTGCAAGAGATTGCAAGAGCTATTGAAGTGTCTGAGCTACAGGCCCTGCACATTGAAAACAATGAGACCGCATCAGTCAATGCAACGTCCAGAACTACCTATGATAATAGAAACACCAGGAATACAAAAGAAAGGATTGTCTCTGTAACCTGTAGTAAATGTGGCAGAGCAGGCGACAGAAGCCAGGATTGTGCTGTGGTACTGGATAAAACATGCTTTATTTGTGGACAGATGGGGCATTTTGCGGCTGTGTGTAGAAATGCAACCACAGGAAATAAAACCAAAGGATTACATGCAAAAGTAAATGTCATAGCTGCAGATAAAGAATATGACTTTGATTGTGAATATATATACTCGCTGAGCTCCCAGCAAGCTGGGACAGTACCCATTAAGATTGGTGATACAGACTTCACAGTACTGACTGATTCTGGAGCTACCTGCAATGTTATGGACTTAGCTTCTTGGAACACTCTAAAAAGCAGAGAAAATCACCTTAAATTATGCAACACCCAATAAAGGATTTACACGATGGTCTAGTACTCCCCTACAACTAAAGGCAAGTTCTAATTCTGTTCAAATACAGGGGGCTAGATCTCCATTGGGGACTGAATTCTATGTGGTGGATGGCACAGGATCCCCTCTGCTAGGCCGCACAAATGCTATGGAACTAGGCAACTAAAGATTGGACTTGATGCAGACGTGCAAATGTGAACATGTTGTCTCCTTCTATTTCTTCATGAAAGAGGAATTTAAGGCTGGTTTCTCTGGGGTTGGAAAGCTAAAGATTTTCAGTTACAGCTTCACATTGACCCACATGTAAAACTTTTTTGCAAAACCATTTCGTAGGTTCCTTATAACCTGAGTCACCTGTGAGAACAAGCTTGCAGAACTACTGGAACTTGATATCATTGAACCAGTGGAAGGACCCACCCCCTGGGTATCTCCATTAGTTGTTGTACCAAAGGGAACTGATATTGGGATCGGTGTGGACATGAGACGTGCTAACTAGTGTTGAGCGATTACGTTGGCTATCGACATCGGGCGATAGTCGGCCACCATCGATAAGGTTTTTCGATAGTGAGCAGTCGATTATGAGCGATGACCATTAAAGTCTATGGGAGAGCAACAACACCTTCATTCTTACACCCAAACAAGGCTGGAGAAGCTGGAATTAACAGCCACAACAGTCAAATGGATACGTGCTAAAATCTTAGGGCAACACACTTAGGTTATAAAAGCCACAGAAAAAAAAAAACACCCCAAAATTAAACTTTTCCCTGTCTTGTACCACAGCATGACCCTTAAACCTGCATCACCCACAAATTAAAAAGTGCCAGAAGGCAGTATGAATTTAAAACCATCATGTTAACTTGAACTGGACATTGAATATACCTGTCCTGGGACACATCATGAGCCCCAAACCTGCATGACCCCCCAAATTTAAAAGTGCCGGAAAAAGGAGTCTTTCAACCACCATTTTAGTTTCACTGGACATTGACTATACCTGTCCTGGGCCACAGCATGAGCCCCAAACCGGGCATGACCCCAGATTAAAAAGTGCCGGAAAAGGAGTCTTTCAACCACCATTTTAGTTGAACTGGACCATTGACTTATACCTGTCCTGGGCCACAGCATGACCCCAAAACCTGCATGACCCCCACATTTAAAAAGTGCCGGAAAAAGGAGTCTTTCAACCACCATTTTAGTTTCACTGGACATTGATTATACCTGTTTTGGGGCCACAGCATGACCCCCAAACCTGCATAACCCCCAGATTTAAAAAGTGCCGGAAAAAGGAGTCTTTCAACCACCATTTTAGTTGAACTGGACATTGACTATGCCTGTTCTGGACCACAGCATGACCCCAAAACCTGCATGATCCATGCTGACGATGCTGATGACGACATTTGTGGCCGTGACGGGGCGGACGAGGAGGTAAGACTGCTAGATGCAGGTTGCCTTAACCCCTGAAGGACAGATTGGCGACGATGTTTTGTTACTGAGATTCACAGGGCCCTTGACCCAGCGATGAAATGCCTGACGGTCCTGCAACTGACGATCCGCTGGCATGCGTGTTGTCGCCAGCACTGGAAGGAGCACCTTCTCTCGTACCTCTTCCTCCATGTGCTACCCCCCTCTTTGCTCGCTTACCACCTGCATTTCGCTCCATGTTCAGAAATATAAAAATTTGAGAAGGTATGGAATAGTTTTGGAAAGTCTCTTATTAAAAGACGGCAAATCACAGCTATTCTCAAATCCCCCTAATCAAAACAAAATTGCTGGATTCAAATTTAACTGGGAAGGTGTCTATCAACAAATCTGGACTGGGCAAAAGTGCAAAAAACACATATCTGTTAGTTTTCGTATTTAAAACACGGTATTTTTTGCACCTTTCAATTCACCTGTGGTGCTATAGAAATTTCTTTTTTTAAGATTTTACGTGGATGCTGCGTCAACGAACAGAGCAGGGGGCGCAAAAGTCAAAAAACACGTATCTGTTTGTTTTCGTATAATACACGGGATTTTTTACACCTTCCAATTCACCTGTGGTGACTATAGAATTGTTGTTTTAAGATTTACGTGGATGCTGCATCAAAGAACAAAACTGGATGCGCAAAAGTCAAAAAAAAACGTATATGTTATTTTTTTTGTATAATACACGGTTTTTTTGCACCTTCAATTCACCTGTGGTGACTATAAAATTGCTTTTTTAAAGATTTACGTGGAGCTGCGTCAATAAACAAAGCTGGGTGCGCAAAAGTCAAAAAAACACGTATCTGTTATTTTTTGTAAATACACGTTTTTTTTGCCCCTTTCAATTCCCCTGTGGTGACTATAAATTGCTTTTTTTAAGATTTACTGGATGCTGCGTCAATAACAAAGCTAGGTGGAAAAGTAAAAAACCGTATCTGTTATTTTTTTTCGTATAATACACGGTATTTTTTGCACCTTTCAATTCACCTGTGGTGACAATAGAATTGCTTTTTTTAAGATTTACTGGATGCTCTCAATGAACAAAGCTAGGTGGCAAAAGAAAAAAAACACTATTGTTTGTTTTCGTAAGATACACGGATTTTGGCAAAAACCCTGTCTGACTAAAAGATTGGGATTGAATTTAACGAAAGGGGGATATATCAACACGGGGGAATGGGTACAATTTGAAAAAAAACACCTATCTAAAATGTTACTGAAAATAAAAGTGGTTTTTTACCCCCTAACAAAGAGCCCTGGTTACTAAAATGATGTTTCCAATATAAGTCCAGGCTGCCCAATGTCCGAGGAAATATTCAAAGCAAACTGTTAATAATAAAGATATTGCTGCAATGTTACACAAGTCTTGGTGAAATTTACCGGTTCTTTATGATAGAGCTTGTCTTGTCCCCGGGGCCCCCCCCCCCCCCCCCTCCCCCCCTGACTTTACCGCGGAAGATGCTGCTTTAAAATTTTCTAGCTAACTCATAAATTTCAAATCTCTAATCTAACTAAATTGGAAGGATCACAGCTAAAAGTAGAGGTTTTTCTGTGCAGAAATAGACTAATTTCGCTGAGCTGTTTTGGCCACGGCAGGCGCACGTCCTATTCCTATGAGACCGAGAACACTGAGGCTGAACAGGAAACCTGTTCTATTTAAAACAGGTCATTGATTTTTCCAGCCCCAAACGCAACCATACACACCCGTCATGACGTCCACCACATCTCACCCTGCTCTATTCTGTAATCTGATTTGCGGCCCCAAAAAAAACAGGAAGCGCCGAAAAAGGCCGTCTTAATAGATGATGCACAATTTTAACCTTTAATTTATCGCATGAACGAAAATTTCGATCACCATAAAAAACCTTGCGTTTCAATTTTGTCGATAAAAATCGCTCAACACTATGCAAACCCAACTGTACCAGACAAAACAACCGATACCCAAAATTTGAAGATGTTTCGAGAATGAATGGGGCAAGTGTCTTCACAAATTGGATTTAAAAGGGGGTTTATCACAAATTGTTTGACCCCACACTAAACATTAAAACCATTCGCAAGCCAAAAAGGGTCTTTTTAGGTACAAGAAGTAAGTTTGGGAACCTAAACACCTGGGGCCTATCAACATGTGATTCAGAAAGGGTTTTTTACAGGGGGGGAAAGGCCCATAATATTTCTGATTGTGGGGGGAGCAAACACACGGACATGACGAACTCCCCGTGCAGTGCGAAACGCTTACTGAGAAAAGGACATTTTAAAAAAAAAATGAAATTTTAAAAATAATAAGATACTTTCAGGGGCCACAGCTGTCGACAAGGATTGGCCGGGGACATAAACAAAGCTTTTCGATGCCAGAAACCCTGAAAACCCTCAGAAGTGCGAATTTTCTGGGTTAGTAATTTACTGTGCAAAGTTATTTCCAATATGGCACTGTCAGCGAACCCCTAACATTTAAACCCGAAAAACACCCCTTTGGAATGGGTTTTTTTGAAAAACCCGCATTTAATAATTTAAGGGGCGGCTTACCTGTGCCACAACTTTTGCCTAACAACCTACTGCAAAAAACCCAAAATTTTTTTGTCGATGCCAGCCTGTAACAAGTGCCAACTTAGACAAATTTTGCACACGGGGCAACTACAGACCTATTCATATGAAAGCGATCCCTTTACGAGTAAAAAGACGGTATTCTCAGACTGAAAAGAGGCTTTGGCTGTTGTTTTGGGGATGTAAAAGGGTTCCACACCTATCTCATGGACTGATTTTGAAATGTAACAGACCAACCCTGAGGGAATAATCCCGATCAAAAACCCCAGCCAGAAAAGGAAAAATGGGTTTTTTTTCCCACTTTGCCATACCGATTTAAAAAAGGGAAAACGGGGCCTGGGCCTACTAAGAGCGACACTTTCCCAAATTTTCTCAGTCTTCAGCACCTTCAAACTTTCAAAGAATAATATTTTGTTTTTGCAAAGCCATTCCCCAAGCTTTACACCACGGAGGGAACAAAAGCACAGGGCCCAGAAATTTAAAAATTGAGAAATGTACAGACATGAGAGGTGGGGGAAAAATTTTACCCAGATATCACCATCAAACAGACAGTATAGCTGGGGAATTAGTTTCTACGGGAAATCGATTTTGATCAAAGAATTACAAAGCAAACTTTTAACTTACTCCCGAGGGCCACCAGGTATTGTGCAACCAAACAAAGAAGTGAAAAGTTGGTGGCCAGGGAATTGACAAAGGGTGTAAAGTAGGTTTCTTCCTGCGAGCCTGTCAACGGGGGGCACAAACCAAACCCAAAACCCAAAAAACTACTGTTCTACCAAAGGGACCAGGGGAAATCGGCATTTGATCTGTGTACATCCCCCCCGACACCACCTTACGTTGTGGGCAATTATTTAAGGTGGCAAGAGGGGGAAATTCTCACTAAAGCAACTTCATCAACAGTAATTAGGGGTTGGAAACGCATCTTTTCTCTCTGGTTTTTCCTAAACGGATTGTAGCGATAATGGGCCCCTTCATTTTTTCGGAATTCAGGAATTAACAAAATCTAATCCATTGAACACCGTCACAACCCCATACTGGCCACAAGCTAAAGGGGAAGTGGGAAAGCCAAAAACCAACCCGTTTAAAGTTTAAAAAGATTGCCATTTAGAAAAAGGGACTGAAAAAAAACTGTTGCGTTTTCTTTTGGCTTATCGAACCACCCCCCCACTACAACTGAGTATTCCTCTGAGCTTCTTTTGGCGCAAATTAACAAAATTGCCAATGTTTGGGGGTTCTTCTCCAAAATTTTGGACAAATTCCGGAAATTGAGAGGAAAGGAAGATCCACCGAATGATACGCAAACCATCGGCGCCACGCAAACTATGCCTTAAACAAGGGGAAAAGGTTTTTGCTTCAGAAAGTCGTTTTAAACAAAATTCTCCATTTTTTGAGCCTACCTTAACTTTAAGGAAAAAAAAAAGAAATCAGGGGGTGTAGAGGATTTGGGGCAAACAAAAGTGCGGAAATTCATCCTTCGTGAAGAAATTGTTGATGAAAACCAAGTGTTGGGGACTGGAACCAGCACAAGTTGTATAGTACTTTAAAAGGGCTGACACCAAACCCCCAACCCCTTCACCTCAGAAAATTTCAAACAAAACAGCAAAAAATCCCCCGGGTTCCCCTTAAAGACTTGTTATGGACGAGTTTACAGTTTAAAAATGTTGCCGTTTGTTTTTTCCCAACCCTTATTTTTCATACTGTTAACATTTTTATCCATTGTTCATATTATATCTTCTCCCAAAGGGGAAGAGGGGTTTTTATTGTGGCTGCAAAAATTTTTAATATTGTAAAATCTGGGTGGGTGCAGGGGGGGGGCAGATTCGCGGGGGTGAGAGCTTCATGGAATAAAGCAAGCACCTAAAGTCTGTCCTGTTTAAAAACACTACACCCCCCCAGTAAAGGGGGAGTAGAGAGGGTTTAAACCCAAATGTTAGGTACCACCTACGACATTTTGTTTCCGCCCTCGGGATAATTGGGTTTGACCCCCCCCCCCATGGCAAAATTTCCCTTTTAAAAATTTTAATCTGAACCCCGGGGGTTCCCCTTTTTGTGGTATTTGGGCCCTCACCCCCCGCCCCCCCCTCCATCTGGCATTATGTCATGTCCTGCCATGTCCCCCGGGGTGGTGACATAAAGGCACTCGGAAAACCACGCGTGGGGCCCCTTTAGGCCTCCGCTCGCCCCCAAAACCCGGGCCGCAGGTACCGTGACCTCCCCCCCATTTAAGCCAGGTGATAGAGTTTGGTTGTCCGCCAAATACATCCGCTTCAAGGTGCCCTGTTATAAGTTAATACACTACGTGGAAATACCTAAAGAAGCATTTATGCTATCTATCCTACATGAAAAAACTTTGAGACTCTAGGTTCACATATTTTGATCAAAAGATGTTTAAGTTGCCCACAACTTTCAACGTGATCTCACAATCGGGCAGTCCTATGCTATCTTTACCTCTCAATCGAGCCAATCAGGCCTCTCACTGGGTCAACCGACCTCCATTATTCAAAGAGAAAAAATAAAAAACACCCAACCTGCAAGCTGCCCTTCTTATGACAGCCTGTGAGAGTGGGCGGGGACAGAAACCCAAAATGGAAGCACCCCTTCCTTCCCATATAGGTTAAAATCAATGTACACCAAGTATAACGTATGTTTCTGCACACAAAAACATTTCTGAAAAAACGTATGCAAACCTGGGTGCCACTGGCAGGGCTGCGGCACACATGTAAATTCTACATGTGCACACACAGACCGCCCCCATCGGCACACTACTGCACATGTCTGTGTGTGCACATTAGAATTACATGTGTGCCGCAGCCCTGCCAGGGGCACCCAGTTTTGCATACGTTTTTCAGAAATGTTTTTGTGTGCAGAAACATACGGTATACTTGGTGTACATTGATTTTAACCTATATGGGAAGGAAAGGGGTGCTTCCATTTGGGTTTCTGTTCCCGCCCACTCCACAGCTGTCATAAGAAGGCAGCTTGCAGGTTGGGTGTTTTTTATTTTTTTCTCTCTGAATAATGGAGGTCGTTGACCCAGTGAGAGGCCTGATTGGCTCGATTGAGAGGTAAAGATAGCATAGGACTGCCCGATTTTGAGATCACGTTGAAAGTCGTGGGCAGCTTAAACATCTTTTGATCAAAATATGTGAACCAAGAGTCTCAAAGTTTTTTCTGTTATAAGTTAGGCCCTAAGTATCTGGGCTCTTTTGTTGTACTGTGGCAACTTAACCCGGTGTCCTACAAGCTCCGCTTGCCTCCTACTCTGCGTATCCCGAACGCCTTCCATGTTTCGCTCCTCAAGCCTGTGGTGCTGAATCGCTTCTCCCGTGGATCTGTCTCGCCTTCTCCTGTGGCCAACTCTGATAACATATTTGAGGTCAAGGAGGTGCTGGCGGAGAAGACAGTGAGGGGGAAGCGGTTCTTTCTTATTCACTGGAAGGGGTTCGGGCCGGAGGACCGTTCGTGGGAACCTGAGGGCTATCTGTCACCTGACCTTCTCTCCAAGTTCCGTAAAAATAGGGGGAGACCTAAGGGGGGCGTACTGTCATGGAGGCTAGCGCGGGTGCCGCGGTGCCCCGCGCCGCCCCCCTGCCGCAGGGAGTCCGCGCGGGGCCGCGGCTCCCGCGTCCATGCCCCCGCTGCCCAGTCCTGGCGCCAGTTCTCTTACCCATCCACGCTCCAGTGAACGCTGCTCCTGCCTGTCCCGGCCGCTGCGCGCGTATCCGCTGCTTAGGGCGCGCGCGCGCGATGGCTGGACTGGATTTAAAGGGCCAGCGCACCATTAATTAGTTATTGACGGCCGCTGGTTCTATATAAGGAATATGCCCCCAGCACTCTCTGCCAGTTTGTTGGTGTGCGTTTAGTGAGTCTAGAGAGTGTTAGAAGTCCTGTCTGATTATCCGTGTACCAGTCCGTTTCGCTATGTTTCCTGACCTCGCCCATTTGCCGCCTGCCCTGACCTTCTGCCCGTCTCTGACCATGAACCTCTGCCGCCTGTCCTGACCTCCTGCCTGTCCCCGACTACGCTTCTGGATTACGATTCTGTACCACGCAGTACTCCGGCCGCCATCGCAAGCAAGTCACGTCAGGGGTAACGACCTGGTAGCCTCACGCCGCAGCAAGTCCATCCCGATTTGCGGCGGGCTCTGGTGAATACCGTGGGCTACTTAGACTCCGCTCCCTGGCATGGCTTACCTATCATCGCTTGCGGTGGTCCAGCGAATCCACCGAACCCTTACAGTAACATTCTGCATTTATCTTAACCTATACTAATCATTGTAGTATGCTGTCATAACTGCTGCCTGTGTCAGTATGACACAGAAGGTAATGTATTAGCATATTCATGTATGCGAAAACATTACTAAGTGTAAAAAAAAAGTGTTAAATAGTC
Organism: Phyllomedusa bahiana; assembly: GCA_025379985.1. Taxonomy (NCBI): domain Eukaryota; kingdom Metazoa; phylum Chordata; class Amphibia; order Anura; family Hylidae; genus Phyllomedusa; species Phyllomedusa bahiana. The sequence continues at coordinate 26,741 of JAODAL010006427.1, read as the reverse complement.
ATCCCTTAAAGGGATCAATAAAAAAGGAAAAAATATCCAACTCATACACATATTAGGTATCTGCACGACTGTAGTAACCTGTAGAATTCATCTAACTGGTTATTTTGTGTGAAATGAGAATGGTGTAAAAAAAAAAAAAAAAAAGAAAGAAAAAATTCTGCAGTAATTTATTTGTAAACTGTAACAATGCCCCCCTCCCATTACAACTTCTCCTGCATAAAATAAGTCCTCATAGAACTGCATCACTTAAAAAATAAAAAAGTTACAAATGTTGAAATACAAGGAGGCGAAAACTACAAAATTTTGCTGGTCATTTAGTACTTTTCAGGCTTGGGTTTTAAGGGGTTAATGACGCCATGACATATAGGTATAGTACATCATAATGCATTAAAGCTTTTCCACGACTATTGGCAAACAGTTGTAAGTTTCAGTGCATATCTGTTTGCACAAAAACTTGCAACTTATAATAAACTAATTGTATGCCTTTCTTGACCGATTTTGGGGCTTATTCACTATAATTTGAGCCATAAATTGGCATAAGGAAATCCACACAGGCTTATATCCAGGGTAGATTTTAGTTTGTGGCCAAAGATGCGGCAAATGTGTTGAGATGTGTGCCTCCTAATAAATTTAGTACTGTTATGATTGACAGGAACTTTCCTGTCATTTTGACCTCTCTTGCTTATTAGTTCATCAAGAGTTTAGGTATGTCTGTCTTGTTGTCAGCTGATTAACATACTCTTCAAAGCTCAGCTGAAAATGGCAGTCTCTGCAGAGTATAGAAGCTTGAATCCTGTCTAGTTCTGCTGTGTTGAAGTTTTCTGTCTTATCTATTATCACTTCAGCTTTGTAGGGCTCAAGTATCTTGTTTCTTGTGTCATTTGGGCTGGTTTTGAGCTTTGTAGTTTTTGAAAGTTATAGACTTGGTATTTATCTAGTAGTGTTGGGCCTTACTTGGGACTTGCAGTGTCCTTAAGCCACCTGCTGTATTAGAGGTAGTTGTCTGCTTAGGGACATAGGGCGACATGTATGATTCTCGCCCTGCGGAGCGCACCTTTCCGCCAGTTTACCGGCGAAATCTGCGCCTGATTTATGTCGGCGCCGGGGCGAGCTCATACATGCAATGTAAAGTCCGCCGCGCCTCGCCAGTGTGTGTGGCGCAGTGCGGGAATTAGGCGCAGTGCGGGACTGTGCCTAACATGTATTCCGATATGAGACAGGCTGGAAAACAGCGAGAAATCATTAAATATGTCCGTGCGGAGTATGAATCAAAAAATCGCCTTTATAAAGGCGTACAACATTCTCTGAAAAAGAGCTCAAACCTACTAAAATAAATACATAAATAAAATCACTTTCCAAAAAGCTAGAACGGCGCAACATCGGGAATTTGGATATTGGAAATTGCCGGGAAATACAGTAATTCAAATTCTGTAAGCTATTCTCATTGGTCGGCAGAAGCCAGCCAATGAGAATAGGAGCGCCAGTGAACCATTATAACCTATGGAGAAATATTGACCAATCAAAATCAAAGGCGGAACAGTTCAAAATACAGTAAAATTGCAGAAAAGAGCTGATTGGTTGAACTAGCGGGGGATTAGCTATCCCAGCCAATCAGAGCGCGAGCTACTTGTCCCATTGTAGCCTATGGAGAGATCGGGGCAATGAAATCTCGGCTCTCAGCGCCGTGCGGCATGGAGTATGATTAAAAAAATCATTTTATTAGGTGTAAAATATACTGAAAAAGAGCTGAAACATTCTATAAACATAAATCAATCAAATCACTAACAACGCGTTTGTCGCCGATAGCGGCGCAACATCGGAATTGAAATATAGAGAATTGCCGGGAAATACAGTAATTCAAATTGTTTAAGCTCTTCTCATTGGTCGGCATAAACCAGCCAATCAGAATAGTAGCGACAGTGGCCCATTCTAATCTATGTAGGAGTACTGACCAATCAGAATAGGAGCGACAGGGACCCATTATAACCGAGGGAGAAATATTGACCAATCATATTCAAAGGCGGGACAGTTCAAAATACAGTAAAAAGGCAGAAAAGAGCTGATTGGTTGAACTAGCGGGGGCTTGGCTATGCCGGCCAAACAGAGCGCGAGCTACTTTCTCATAGAGTTCTATGGAGAAAAGAAATGCAGAGCGAGCTCTGTTTGTGATTGGCTAAGTTAAAAGAGGCGCGGTTATTTGGACCAATGAGAGAGCGAGCGATGCTCTTATGGGTTTTCTAATGCAATCTGGAATAAAACTGTACATGGCCGAAATCAAATGATAAGACTCCAGAAGTTGTCCCGATGTGTATATAAAATGATCAATAATATGGGGGTAAAGAAAATTTTTTTTTAATTCAATAAATTCATTTTTATGTCTGTAGTTTCGTTAGCCACGGATCAATAGTATGGGTGTAACGAAAATAAAGAAATAAAAATGATGTTATTGATTTCATATTTGATTGTCTTTATATACCATTTCATGATGTAGCGCCGGTCTCGGCGATAAACGCGTGGTTAGCGATTTGATTGATTTATGTTTTTAGAAGGTTTCAGCTCTTTTTTAGATAATATTTTACACCTAATAAAAATTATTTTTTTTAATCATACTCCATGCCGCACGGCGCTGAGAGCCGAGATTTAATTGCGCCGATCTCTCCATAGACTACAATGGGACAAGTAGCTTGCACTCTGATTGGCTGGGATAGCCAAGCCCCCGCTACTTCAACCAATCAGCTCTTTTCTGCATTTTTTCTGTATTTTGAACTGTCCCGCCTTTGATTTTGATTGGTTCTAACTTCTCCATAGGTTATAATGGGTCCCTGTCGCTCCTATTCTGATTGGCTAGGATTGCCAAGTCCCCGCTAGCTCAGCCAATCAGCTCTTTTCTGCATTTTTACTGTATTTTGAACTGTCCCGCCTTTGATGTTGATTGGTCAATAGTTCTCCATAGGTTATAATGGGTCACTGTCGCTCCTATTCTTAATGGCTGGTTTATGCCGACCAATGAGAAGCGCTTGCAGAATTTGAATTACTGTATTTCCCGGCAATTTCCAAGATCCTATTTCCTGATGTAGCGCCGTTCTAGATTTTTGGAAAGTGATTTATTTATTTCTTTTTTTTAAATTAGGTTTGAGCTCTTTTTCTGAGAATGTTTTACGCCTTTATAAAGGCGATTTTGTGGGAATCATACTTCATGCTGCACAGAGCTGAGAGCCGGATTTCTCTTGCAATCTTCTATATGCTTCCTCTCATGTACCGTTCTCGCTTCACTTCGCCTCCGCCGGAGCATTTAGACCAGAATCAACTAGGTCTGACTGTCGGAGCTGCCGAGCGCTGCAATGCGCCGCACTTTGCCGACTCGCGATCGTACATGCCCCGGGGTTTTCGAGCTCGCCGCGTCCCGCCCCGTAACGCCTACACCGCGCCCACACTGCGCCCACTGCCCGCCCCTTCATGTGAGGCGCAGCTGAAAGTGGCGAACGCGGCGCCTAACATCGCATCCCTGCGTCCGAAAGGGGATTCGGGCCGGTGAGGCGCAGGATACGCCAGAAAACAGGCGTAAAGCCCGTTCATACATGTCGCCCATAGTCCCTGCTCCTGCTCCACTCCCACTGCTGCTTTTGACCACTGTGCAGGTACTCTTTCCCTAGGATGCGTGAAGGTTTCTTTGAGATTTAAAGGGCCAGCACATTCCATAATGTCCAATGGCAGGCCACCTGCTGCTTCAGAACTTCCTTTCTGAAACTTGCGCTAGATTGTTGGTGTTCTTGACCTGTACTTGTGCTTCGTTACCTGCTATTAGTGTTTTCTGGTTCTGAATCTCTACCATGGACTTCTGACTACCTGCTCTCTGCCCTGACCTCTTTGCCTGTGACCCAGCTACATCTCTGCCTGCTCTCTCTGTACAATGTTTCGGCACTTGGGATGTTACCACATGCTGAATTTCGGGGGGGGCTCCTTAGTCTCCACTCCCTGGTGTGTTGGTAACCCAGTGGATCCACACCTACGGTCTTGACAGCTTGTGACAGTTATTGCTATTACCCTCCCATTCTTGAAGTGTACTCGCATTAAATCTCCAGCAAACTATCTTCGTCCACTCACTGTTTGTTTGCTGAATCACCTAGCAGTGAGTCTTCATATCAATATGCTTGGTATTATTATCCTCAGTATTATTATTATGTATTTTAGCGAGTATTTTAGCGCACGTAACATGCAAAACACACATCGAACCAGTACAATGGTGACACAAGGTGACTAACAACTAGTACAAAGGGAAAGAGGACCCTACCCGCGAGGGCTTACAGTCTACAAGGAAGGAGGGAAGGGACAGAAGGTGATAGGCAAATATGTTTGTGGAGTAGCACAGTGGCAGCAGGGTTAGTGTAGGGTGGAGGCTCTTGAAGAGATGGGTTTTCAGGTTGCTTTTGAAGTTGGTGAAAGTGGGGGAGAGTCTAGTGTGTTGGGGCAGTAAGTTCCAGATTATGGGGGAAGCACTGGAGAAGTCTTTGAGAAGTTTGTGTGAGGAGCTGATAAGAAGAGAGCAGAGAAGAAGGTCCTTTGAGGAGCGGAGGTTGTGTGAGGGTAGATATCTGTAGATTAGAGCAGATATGTATGGAGGGGAGAGGTTATGGAGAGCCTTGTAGGTCAGGGTTAGTAACTTGAAATTAATTCGCTGGGCAATGGGAAGCCAGGGAAGGGATTAGCAGAGGGGAGAGGCAGAGGAGTAGCGAGGAGAGAGGTGGATAAGACTGCAAAGCGAGAGTGCTGGATGGGAGGCCACAGAGAAGAATTTTGGTATTGCCTTTTCGTGTGACTGCCGATGTATTTCTGGTCTTGCTTGTTGTTACTTGGGTCATTACAGATGCCTCTTATTCCAACGTACTTTGCATTAAGACCAGTTTATGAACCGTCAGTCATAATAATTCCCCTGAGTTGAATGTAGTGCATTTTATATTTCACTATAAACCTTACTGTAACATCCAGCCGCACAAAGAAATATGATACAAAAACTCGAAACAACAGCAATTTTTTGAAAAACTGTGTGTATTAGTCTATCAATAATCTTTTGCACCGGATTCAGCTCAATATTGCCATTAGTGCCACAGAAATGTTAACCTCACATTGTTAACCCTGCTCACATAAAAGAGACTATTATTGTACTACTATGTGGGCACCTTGTAATAACTACATCTGAGATCGACTCAGGTCACAGATAGAACAACTGCAATTCCTTTCAAAAAGTTTTGTACGTTTTTTTTCTGTTTGCTCCTTTCACCGCACATCCAGATGATAAGGTAGAAATCTGTTCAGTGTGATCGTATTGTATAACTGATAGCATAAAAGAGAAAACACTGTTCCTGGAGCAGAGTTAGCACAAGGCACAATTTCAAAGCACTTTTGATACTGGAAAACGCTGACAGGCTGGCATATGTAACATATCAATGCGCACATAAGCATTACGACAGCGGCCTGATAAAATGGTCTAGACATAAACTTGAGATTTTACAAATGTTTAAGATAAGTGCAAACCGTATTTTCATTTACAATAGATTCCGATCTTGACCACCTGCGTCCCTGCAGGAGTTGTAGCACAGGAAGTAGCCGTGATTTAAGAATGCATCTGAATATGTAGGCTGTAAATTAATAACAGATTTCCCATCCTCTAAAAGGGATTTTATCTGATCTAATATATGACTGTAATGTTGGGCTCATGATAGCAAAGCTTTTAGTCCATTTGGTCAAATCCTGTAGAGAACAGTAGCAAAGAACAATGGAAACTAGGCAATGCGGAGATACTGTATCCTTCATCCATTGAAAGCCAGTTTCTGCAAACAAAGCTACAGATGTAACAAAGCTCAAAGAGAACCTGTGACCATTCCTGACATCTTCGTTTTAATAAATACTGCACAGTTTAGTCACATTATTATGACCACTTCTTAGTTTCAATGTCGACAGTGTGTTGCTCATGGAGAAAGGCATATAGTATGAGCTGGCGTAGTGGTTACATAAAGTGTGTGATAGACTGTCTACACACATCCCCCATTGATGTCATGGGTAAAATGGACAATTTTTAACAGTTGAAAAAAGGCATTAATATTGGCTTTCGGTCTAAGGGTGAAGATATTTATAAAACTGCACAGTTTTTGTGCTGCTGTGTTGAAAGTGTATCGTGAATGAAGAAGTTGCAGCATTATTATTATTATTATTATTTATTTTATAGCGCCATTGATTCCAGGGCGCTGTACATTCAGAGGGGGTTACAGACATAACATAGGTCAAACAAGTACAATGGTGACAATAGGTGACTAACAACTGGGCCAGAGGGAGAGAGGACCTTGCCCGCGAAGGCTTACAATCTACAAGGAAGGGGGAAAGAGACAGGAGGTGAGGGGCAGACATGTTTGTGGAGGGTGTAGTGACAGCGGAGTTACTGTAGTTTATAGGCTCCTGAAGAGGTGGGTTTTCAGGTTGCTTTTGAAGTTGGTGAAAGTGGAGGAGAGACTGATGTGCTGGGGCAGTGAGTTCCAGAGAATGGGGGAAGCACAAGATAAATTTTGGAGATGGTTGTGTGAGGAGCTGACAAGAGGAGAGCAGAGAAGAAGGTCCTGTGAGGAGGGAGGTTGCGTGAGGGGTGATATCTGGAGATTAAAGGGGTTGTCTCACTACATTGATTCATCTTACCTCAGTCCTGTATTATTGGTTTCATTTTGAATTCAGGGGCGTGTTTACTAAACTGCAGTAGAAGCCAGGTCTATAGCTATAGCAACCAGTGCTGGCAGCCTATCATGAGAGATTGAACAGGTCTTTAGCTATAGTAACCTGAAGAGCTGATGCAGCCCATACAAGAGGGGATATCAAGGAATAGGTAAGACATTGTTAATGGACATATCTTGCAAAGTGACTTGTTTTTCCAAGATCTTCAACATAAAAAGCAATCCTTGTAGTGAGACAACCCCTTTAAGTCAGAGATGTATGGAAGGGAGATGTAATGGAGAGCTTTATAGGTCATTGTTAGTAACTTGAAATTAATTCGCTGGGCAATGGGAAGTCAGTGAAGGGATTGGCAGAGGGGAGAGGCAGAGGAGTAGCGAGGAGAGAGGTGGATAAGACGGGCAGCAGAGTTGAGGATGGATTGAAGGGGAGTGAGGGTGCTAGACTGGAGGCCACAGAGAAGGATATTACAGTAGTCTAGGCGGGAGATGACAAGGGCATGGACCAGTAATTTTTGTAGTATTAGGATTAAGGAATGAGCATATTCGCAAATAAGCAAATAAGCAACGTGGAAAGTGTGGAGCAACATTTGCCATTGACGAGAGAGGTAAATGTCAGCTTCGAAAGTGCGTAGAGCTCCCTGCCCAATGACCAAAAGGGTGACCAGGCATATGTCTAAGGCTAGGTCTACATGGCATTGGACAAAAAAACTCACTGAAAACCAAATCCTAAAACTGTTCATAAAACTGAATTTTTGTCCAGTACATGTGAAAAGCAGCTCAAAAACCAACCGCACCAAAAAACATGGCAAAAAAGTTCCGGTAGTTTACATGGACTTCAATAGTACATTTTCTGCCCTTTCTGTCGTTTTTTGCAACATGTCAAGACTACAGAACATTTTTACTATTAAAGTCTATGGGATCTGTTTTCAGTTGTTTTTTCAGCGGTTTCAGAAAACGAAAAAAGGCAAAGAAATGACCGAAAACGTGTGCAGTGGAGACATAACCTAACACATCAGCGGACCCCACTGAGTATGGGACCCCGGAGTAGATGGATGTCATGGCACCTCAGTAGAAAAGGCTTCAATTTTAACGGCACAATTGGAATTGGACCTCCACTAATTGGCAAAGGGTTGTCTTCTCCAATGATTCACGTCTTCTGCTTCATCAAATGCATGAACGTTGGTGTGTGAGCAAGAAAGATCAGAGAACAAACATTGTGTCCAATATTCAAGGTTCATAAGATCTCTGCTTGCTTAATAAGAACTTTCATTCTCCCTTGATGCCCTGCTTATGTAATGGACACATGGGTGCATGGAAGTAAAAGTTCATTTGTTTTACTTGTCAAAATTTACCAATGTAAACACTAAAGACATAACCCCGACGCAACTTTATGCCATTTTCTTCCATTATAAATAAAAAAATATAGAGTGCCATATATTTTTGCATATTTGCCATTGTTGCCTGAATAAGTTCCTATTTGTTTCAATTAAACATGTGAAAAAAAATTCTTAAAGAGAGTTTTTTCTCTAGACCTAAACTGAATTATTATCTCTAACCCTCACCGTTACCATAGCCCATAGGTTTTTTTTTAGGGGTTATATTTCTGTTCCATGGCAATCCTGGTCCAGTGTAAATCTTGGTTCAGTATCACTCCCTGTCTGATGTCAATTTGTGTGACCATAACCATAACTGACATCACATAGGAGTGCTATGAAAGGTTAATTGACCCCTAAAACTCCCAAAAAAACCTAACAAGATGGGATCCAGTACTCCAAATGGTTGGAAGTTAAGTGTAGTTTAAAATATAAACTTTAATCAAATATCCATTCAAAATGGGATACTAGATATGCGTGTGGTCAAAGGCTCAAAAACCAACGTGTTTCAGACAGTCCATCCATAGTTGAGGCATACTAGGACTAAGGACATATGGTACTGTCTGAAACATGTTGGAAATACTCCTAGGCCTAGGAACAATGATGATTTTTGCAACAAAATTATCGATATAGGCAGATCATGCAACTTGAGACACATTATGCAATTGTGGGCAATGGACAGGCTACCTATAGCTTTGAAGGAGCTCTGAGTGATGCAGGGAGGACAACTATTCTGCTGCCTATATGTCATCGTCTGAGGAGGAATATTATTTATAGTTACATCTAGAAGAGTCACTGCCAAAAAACCTCTCTCTTTAAAGGTATTTGCTTTTAACATGTAGGGACAGGTAGTTGAAGACTTTTTCTAATATATTGCTTTGTTGATTTTTCTTTGGTCAGGAGATAAAGTAGATTTTATCTGGTTTCTCTAGTTATGACCACTTCTTCCTGCTCTCTCTTACCTCTTATTGCTCTTAACTGCTATCACTCACTCCTTCTGACCATGGTGAGTCACCTCCTGCAGAGTCTTATCTCTAGTAACAGACTTTAAAAGATTCTCATTTAGCTAAGTAAACACCCTTTAGAGCTCTGCAGCCTACTACACTTTATAAACATCTTGCACTCATTGTCAGCGTAACAGGAATAGCGAAGAACAGCAGAGCTGATTTGTCAATCACTGCTATAGACCCGCCCACAGTCTGAACAGTATGTGAAATTCTAAAGCTGGCTATGGCTGTGAAACTGCATGGTGAGACAACCCCTTTAGAACTTTAAAAATACTGTGTTACAAATCTATAGCACAGGAAGTGTCCACGCTTAGCCAAATCGAATAGGGATATCCCCTCAAGAGTAATACAAGATAAATGTAGACATAGATACACTCATGATTGGTTGTCCTGTAGTCTTCTTATTCAGATCTTAGGTTTCAATCAAAAACCACTTGATGGTTCAAGCATTAGGCAATTTGAACATGATGTCCAGTCTCCTCCCGACATGTTCAATACTTTTTCCCTGTGTCATTTCTCATTATTACACATAACTTAATTTATGGACATCTATGGTTTGACTTTTTTGCCTGTGTGGACTGGATGGGTTGTTACTTACATCTGATGAGAACTTCATGTCAATAGCATCTTTAGAAATATATTTACTTAGAAATTTGCTGACATGGTCAATACTTGTTTTCCTCTCTGTAACGGAGCAGTTTCATCTGGCTCATGTAACAAATTTGGAGGATTAAAGCAGGTTGTGGAACCACTGCACCACTACCAGGCTTGTTCTGAGGTAGCACAACTCAGCAGCCATTGGGTTCTTCACAGAATCTTTGATGGGAAGGTTGGCTTACCCGATGGCCACCAGGTGCAACCTCAGAGCGACCACGGCAGTGGCAGCTGACCACAGTTCAGAAGCACCAATGAGAGGCATCAAACAGAAGCAGGAAGCAGATGAGCAGAAAAGGCAAACAGAAACTTGCAAGGTAAGAAGAGGCAGACAGACATAAATTGAAGAAAACAGAAAGACAGAGATAAATGGAACCCAGAAGAACAGAGATAAATGGAGGCCTAGAAGAACAGTGATAAATGGAGGCCTAGGCGAAAGGGCATAAACGGATTCCAGGGCACAGACAAAGACATAGGCCAAGGAACATACAAAGTGAGGACAAGGAACAAAGGCAGGAACAGGACAAGGAACACAGGCAAGAACAGAGACCTGCTAAGAGCTTAGCCATACAAGGATACACAGGCAGGGACTGACACAAGCAAGACACAAGCAGGAACCGATGGAGCCAGCAACAAACAATAAGCCAGCAGGAACCCACAAGGACAACAACAACCAACAAGACACAAACAAGGATCAGGCAGGGAGTGTGGGGAGGAGTTGATTTATAATCCCACAGGTGCAAGGGTGTTGGCAGAGGAAGCTCAACCCTGCTGCACACTGTGGGAATAAATATGAGCAGCATGTGGCCGCGCCTCCCTAGAGAGCAAAAAGGGAAATAAGAACAGCAGCCATAAGATGGCGAAGCAGTAAGGACAGCACAGGAGAAGGCCACACAGCAACCGCAAACAGGTAAGTCGGCATCCAGCGATCCTTTCACTATTTATATTTACAATTAAAAACATACCCTATCATCAGATATTCTAGAAATAATGTTAGTATTATGTCAATTGCTGCTTCTTTTCAATAGCTTCATTGTGTCCACTTCAATTGGTGTGCTAAAGTGGACACACATGCTCAGTCTTGCTTCTGTCTCTTCTCCTCCAGGTATGCAGAGGGGACCCAAATAACTCTGAACTGCAGTGTCTTCTCTACTTCTTAATTGCTATCTCCTCCTTCTAAGTGCTGAAGACACAGTAAAGCTCTCAGAAAGAAATGGCAGGCGACGCTATGCTAATATTTTCCCTGGAAAGCCTGAGCATTTTTTTTAAAATAAAGGTTAATATATTAAAAATACCTTGTAAAAAATCTGGGGGTGGATTTAACTATAAAGAATATTCTTTATTGGACAACCCTTTCTTGTTATGCACTACATTGCTGATGGTTACCATCCAATGGACACATAGGAAGATGCAATGCTGCCTCAAGGGAGGATTGTCAATGCAGCTGTCAGGAACTCCTACTTTGCCTTGGAACTTACTAACTGTGTTTGCCCTTAAGTTTGCCCTCAGTTAAGATGGTGGATTGTGTCTCAACTGGTTGCCATCTTGTTTCCTGTTTCCTGTTCCGGGTTCCTATATAAACTCCTCAAGCCTGTTGTTCATGCTTGGTATTGTGCTTAGCTCCTGCTTTCCAGTCCTCTCGCCTGGGAACTTGCCGTCCAGCCTTGTTCCTGTTCTTTGCAGTTAACCCTGCGCTAACCTTTTGCCTGCTGTCGCTCCACCGCTTAACCACTGCACTTCTGACCAAGCAGCAACCCATTACCTTCCTGGGACCTCGCTATCCACCTGCCTCCCTGTGTTTGTACCTAGCCCGGCCATTGGATTCCAGCAGGTATTTCACAGTATCGTGACAAGATACTCAAGCCTAAGATGGAGTCCGCTGGGGGTGGGAGCCCGGAAGCTCGCTTCAAGCAACTGCAGACTGGGGTGGAATATCGCTCTGAGATGCAGGGTTGAAGATCAAGTGCGACGTCATGAGGTCAGAATGCCCCCCAATATAAAAGTGTATGGAAAGCCTTTTCAAGAGTAGTGGGACCTGCAGACCTTTAAACCCCGCCCGGATCTCCCCCTGGAGAATAAAGCCTTGGCCCATCCACTTCGGTGCTGTGATGAGCCCTAATTGCCGCCTTTTCAGATTCGGCGGAGACCGCGAAAATTGGGGTTTCCTTAAAACCAAATGGGGTTTTTATTTTGATCAAAACCCAAAACGCAGTTCCCTAGGGCGGTCTAAGGCCCTATGCATCATTGTGTTAAACAAAAAAGCCATTCCCTGGGCCAGCCCCTTGTTTGAGACCATGTCCACGGTGAATCACCTGGAAGTTCATCGACGCCATTTAGATGTTTGATGCCCCCCAATCGTCGTTCGCTGACGGGAAAATTTCTAGCATTGCGGGGGAAAACCCCCCCTGGCTGAGTATGCTATGGAAATTTAAAAGAGGTGGGAAATCGAACCCCGTTTGGGAAATGAGAGCGAAGATGTCTTTTTTTAAAAGGACTACGCGCACTTTAAAAAAAGTGAAATTGCCCGTGGGGGCCCCCCTTAGGTTTTGGATGATTTTTTTAACCATTCCCCTTCGAATTGTACCGGACTATCAAAACGACGACAGGAAAAATGGGCTATTTTTAAAATTATGACACCAAGGGGCCCCCCCTTTCCTTCTCCTTTCCCAAGGAACCCCATGGGAAAATTCGCAGAGATTGGGAAAGCGAGCCTATGAAAGTCGACTCCTATTGAAACGTGAAAGGTAGATAAAGACAACAGCGGCTCCGTGAAAGTCTTGTTTTTTCTGTGGAAAGTCTGACCACTTCCTTCAATTGCCCTGGGCCCCCCAGGAGATTGGTGGCAGCCATAGGATCCCGACTCCTGGATGGGGAACCCAATTGCTTCAGGAATGAGTTTTGAAAGGTAGTTGTCCAGTCTATTTCAGAGTGGCGCCTATATAAGAAAGAATAAGGACTCTCATTGCTTCTTCCCATAAAAATTCTGGCTAACCCCCCGTGGGTATACCTCAGTTGGGGGAATTGGGGAAAGTGGCAACTTCATGGATCCTCTTTGCTCAAGAGCATGGGGTTAAACTCAAGAAGAGACTCTCCCCCGTGTAATGGGGGACTGTAGATGGGTTCCCACGAGCTGGGCCAGGGATCAAGAGACCGACCATTAAAATCTTATGGCACCCAGCACCATGAGCCCCTGTATTCCTATTGTATCTTCCCCCGCACTTTCCTGTCATTTAGGCTTACCTTGGTTGCAATCCAGAACCCGGTTATAAAACGGGGAAAACCCCAAAGAGTAAGTTCCACAGAGGATGTTCACCAAAGCTCACTCTGAACCAAGCTTAAAGGGCCCCTTAAGACAATAAATAATGGACTACCCTCTGAATACAAAAAAATATGCAGTTTTTGCGCAAACGTGCCGACAAGCTTCCCCACACCGCCTTAGATTGCCCCATAGATTTGTTCCTGGTGCATCCTACCCTTCGGTTTAACATCTCCCCCCGGCAGGGCCTGAGTTAAAACCCCTCAAGGACTATATAGGGGAAAAAACCCTTTGCTAAGGGGTTCATCCGCCCTTCTCTTCCCCCAGCAGGGGCCCCCAAATTTTTTTTGTCAAAAAGAAGGAGGGGTTCCTTAAGACTTGCATCGATTACAGAAAATTTAAATAAAATCCAAAAAAAGAACCGTTTTTCTTACCAATCCCTAAACTTTGGAGAGAGTAGGGACATGAAAAATTTTTTTTAAAAAATTTAGATCTACGAGGCGCTTACAACTGGTCCGTTTCAGATCTGGAGATGAATGAAGGACTGCCTTTGGGTTTCCGTTATGGACACTTTGAGTTTTGCTTTAATGCCTTTTGGCCTTTGAAACCCCCCGCCACCTTTCCCAAAATTTTCAACGACATTTCAGAGCCCTTTGGACCGTTCTGTCTCTATCTGGACGATATCCGGATTTTCTCCAATTCAAGGAAAAAGAACACAGAGAAATGTAAAACTTGTTCTGGAACGTTGAGGGAGAAACCATCTTTACAAAAAATTGGAAGTGTAAATTTTCCATCAGCCCGAGACCCAATTCTTGGCATGTAATTTCCCCTCATGGTCTAAAAATGGATCTAGCAAGATAAAAGCAATAGTGACGGCCCACCAAAACATAAAAGTGTTAGTTTCATAGGTTTTCCCAATTTCTATAGACGCTTCATCAAAATTTCTCAGAAAAAAAATTTCCCCTATTACACAGTTGACTAAAAAAAATGCTTTTGTTTGGTCCCTCCAAGACAAGAACTTTTCTCTTTAAAAAGGTCAAGTTATCACCCCCTGTTTAAAATTCATCCTGACCAGAACTCGCCTTCTTGTGGAAGTGGACGTTAGACTGTCTGTAGGGGCCCATATGTCTCAGGAACGGGAGAAAAAGAGTTTATTGCCCCTTTGGCATTTTACTCCCGCGTTTATCCTCTGCTGAGAGGAATTATGATGTGGGGAATAAAAAAATGTTAGCTATTGTTGCAATTTTAAGGATGGAGAAATCTTAAAGGAGCCCACAAAATAATGTTCTAACTGATCACCGTAATTGGAATTGTTGATCTGCAAGTGTCTATCTCCTCGTCAAGTCGTTGGAGTTATTTTCCTCAACCAATTCAACTTTAAATTCATACAGGCCCGGATCTCGTAATGGCAAGGCAGATGTCTATCAAGAATGTTCCCCCAGTGTTTCCCACCCCTGCAATTCCACCTGCCCCATTGTTCCGGAGTTAAGTTGGGGGAAATAATTCATAAAAAGGGACTTGTCAAAGTTTAAGAGAGGCCTATGAAGACCCCTTACCTCCCATCCCCAGATATGTAATTTGGTGCTTAAAACGTGGGGCCCCACGGGCAGCAGCTTTTTTACCTGAAACGTAAGACTGAAGATTCTGAGGCTAGCCCCCCGATTCCAAGATTGGGGTCAAAAGGGTGCAGAAGGCAGGAAAATTTTTTTCCGATTTTTTGGTGGCCCCAAATTTTCTACGGATGTAAAAAAAGTATGTAACTCCTGTGCATTGTGCTAGATGCAAGCTCCACGTTTTCACCCTCAGGTTTGTTACAGCCTTTTCCGGTCCCCTCTCGCCCCCGGGGTTTATATCCATGGACTTCATCGTAGATCTACCTCCTTAAAGGGAAAAATACAATTTCGTGGTAGTTGACCGGCTCCCAAAGTGAATTTCATTCCATGTACTGGTCTACCCTTGCCAAAGCAAGGGATCTCAAAATTCGAATGTGTTTGCCTTATGGTGTTCCTGATGAAGTTTCCGGATCGTGGGGTGCAGTTTACATCCAAATTTTGGCGGAGTTTTTGTTCAGCACTCGAATCGATATTAAATTTTAAACCCCCTTTCACCCCCAATCTTTAAAGGACGACCCCGAAAGTCGAATCGCCCTGGAAAAGTACCTGCGTGTTATATTTGCCATTTACAAGAGATGGGGTTTATTGCTTCCGTGGCCGAATTTTTCATACAATAATTCCCCAAATTTCCCCACCAAAAAAGACTCCTTTCTTTTCAAATTTGGGATCCATCCAAAAAATTTTTCCCCAAAATTCCGATTTTCCACATATTCCAGCTGCCACGGGAAAAGGTCTTGGGATTTCAGCAAAATTTAAGCTACTAAAGGAAACATAGGAGGGTCAAAAAATTATAAGAAGTGGCAGATAAACGTCGCAAAACCGCACCAAATTTCAAGGTGGGGGATAAGGTATGGTCTCTACGGAAAATTTGAAAATTAGAGTTTCCCTTCCCAAAAAAGGGACAGAAGTTTGTTGGGGCCCTATAAGTCAGCAAGATAATTCCAAATAGCAGTTCGGCTCAAATCCCCCCAATTTTATGAAAATTTTCGGTGTTTCATGTGTCTTACAAAATGTTGTGTCCTTCCTTTCCGGGGGCGTGTTACCCCCCCCCCTGATGCAGTGGAGTGATGGTCAAGAGAGTTGTCGTAGAGCAAAAACTTGGGCCTAGATTTCAGGAACCGTGCAATACCTTTTTTAAGTGGCAAGGTTTTGGGGCCCCGAAAATTCGGGGAACCTGTAAATAACATTAAGCCTCGATGTTAAAACAATTTTATCAGAGACATCCGGGAAACCAAAATCGGTTGTCCCGAGGCGTTTTGGGTGGGGTAAAAGTCAGGAACCCTACTTTCTTGGAACTTACAACTGTGTTTTCCTTAAGTTTCCCTTTGTTAAGTGGGGATTTTGTCCCCAAATGGTTGCCTTTGTTTCCTGTTTCCCGTTCCTGGTTCCTATAAAACTCCTCAAGCCTGTTGGGTTTAGTTGAGTATTGTGCTTGCTCCTGCTTTCCGTCCTCTCGCCTGGGAATTGCCGTCCGCTTTTTCCTGTTCTTTGCAGTTAAAACCCGCGCTAAACTTTTTTGTGTCGCCCACCGCTTTAACAATGACTTCTGAAAAGCGAAAACCCCTTACCTTCCTGGGCCCCGTTCCACCCGCCCTGGTTTGTACCTAGCCCGGCCATTGGATTCCAGCAGTATACACCAGTATCGTGACAGCAGCTTTTAATGAAAACTCATAGGTGCGAAGTAAAGCTAAAGTGTGGGCCTTTATCCCAAAATTTCCCATTTCTTCAAAACTCCCCCTTTGTGCACTGGTTTTCCTGGCAATTTTTTCAACCTTCATGGTGTAGCTGTAGTATCGGCTGCAATGATTGACACCAACCATGTTTTATATGATTATATGGCATATATAGGGACGCAGTCAACCCTCAACCTTGTGCAACATTGCATACTGTATATCAATGTGTCTGAAGTCAGCCCAGTAGACAGGAATCAGGAGGCAGCACTATATTCTTAACCAATATGTACAGTATGTAAGATGTCATATTAATCTAACCCAATAGAATCGCTCAATAGATTACATTAATTTTGCCTTGTGATTTGATGCAAACAAATGCATTTTCTGTCATATCGGAGGGGGATAATTAAAAAACAGTTGAAAAGGATTAAAATTAGCATTTTTGGCAAAAATGTCGGGCTTTTGATAATTAATCCCGGCTGTGTGTATTGGATTATAGCATTTTTTAGGTTAAAGATATTTTTTTAAAAGCTTTAACTTTTACCCCTTTGTTTAAAGGGGTTTTTTCTTACAAAGATATGTTCGATTAGGGGCAGTAAAAATAAGAACTTTTTAATTGGTTGCATTACCCTTGTCACTTGGTTTAGCAAAATCGCTTCGCTGTAAATTGTCTTTTATTTTGTGTTGGGGTCAGAAGCCCCCGGGGCGATTCCCGCCCCTGGGGCAGCCCCCTGCATGTGATTGGTGGCTGACATTTCATTCAGCCGTTGGGATATGCCCCTGACAGGAAAAGCATGGCCCGCCCCCCTCGCTGTGATTGGCTGCCTGCAACCTGTGTTTTACTCCCCTTGGCCGTTAAAAATCGATAGGAAACCAGAGTTGCTGGCTCTATGTAAATTCAGTCTAGGAGGGGAAAGGGTTGGGGGAAAAATGCCCGTTTAAAGGGCTTTTGCCCGAGGTTGATTCCCTCCTAAGGTAGTTTGAACTTTGAAAAGAAGGGGTTTTGTTCCTAGTCGAAAGCAAGCCCCCCCCTTTTGACGTCATTTGTATTGTATAAAATAAGGGTTCCACTAGTTGTATGAAATGTTGTTGTACAGTGAATGGTGATCAGCTTGGAAGCCAAAATTGGGGGGTTAAGCCTTTTTTTTTTTATTTTTTTTTTTTTTATTTTTTAAATTTTATTTAAAAATTGAAAAAAAAATGTTAGTTATAATTTTTTTAAAACCCACACAGAAAGCTCCCCTATATAGTGTCCCTCTCCAGTCACACCAAGCACTTCCAAATATGTGATACAAGCATATACCTCAGGGGTGGACATGATATAGGGGGCTTTGTATGGTGTATATATATCATTATATAGATTGACATATATATTTTAGGTCTCTCTCCATATGTGTAGAATTTAGGGGGGGGGGAATAAACCCGGTGGGGGACTAGACTCCAAACCCCTTTGTTGTAAAAGCAACCTCTACTGCTACCCCAAACAGCCCAAGTCAGTTATGGGTTAAGCAGGTTCTTCTCTCAAAGCTGGTGTGCTTCTCCCCCCCACTGTTTCACTCATTCACTGACAGCAAGCAGAGTTCTTTACTTGAAGCTGACATTTGGCCTTGTAGTTGAGTAAAGGTCTCTCCCTGTTGTCAGTACAATTTGTTGAAAAACCCTGGAACAGAAGTTAAAGCTGCTGGCTTTCAGTGTGTAAACTAAGAGATATAATACATATAATAGGTGCTTGCTGCAGTTGTGGAGCCTCAAGGCTGCAGACATAAGCATGCAGGGGTACAGAGCTGTTATATCCAGACAGCCCTCTGCATCCCCTGCATCAAACAAAATGATGTCACAGTTCTTCAGTGAGGAGAGACACGCCTGCTGAGAGGAAGAACACGCCCCTGGATTTCAAACTCAATCTGAGAAAATTAGCAGAACAGCACGAGCAGCTCAAATGATAAATCCCCTTTAATGATATGTGTTGTTGCTGTCCTAATAATTTAACAACCCCTGTCTACATGCCCTATATTGTAGCTGTATAATATCCATCTTTCACCTATAGCCTGTTTTTCCCAAACTTGTTTTCCTTCCCTTCCATTCCAGAATAATGGAGAGAACCTTCATGCAATGGCCCTCATTTACTATCGCTGTGTAAAAGCTAGATAGCATACACTTAGACAGGTAGTCTAAAAATACACTAGATTTATCATAGTGCCTTAGGCTAATTGATAAATTGGTGCAGCTTTAGACTTTTTAGACCATTTTTTTTTCTTTACTTACTTTCTATTCCAGATTTTTGGTGCAGATTTTGACACAGCATGTCACTTTGTCGAGCAGCATGTAGAAAGTGTCTGAAGCCTAAAGTAAATGCGTCTGGGACATGCTGCACCAAAAATCTGCCACTTGTTGGCACATTTTAAGACACTTTTCTGATGCAACCACATTAGTAAATGAGGGCCAATGTTATGTCCACAGACTTCCACAGACATTGATCCAAACCTGGTTATTTCTGAACTCACTGCTGCCCCCAAAAGGGAACTTCCCCCCTTCCATCTAAAGATATTTCAGAGAAACTTAGAAAAGCTTAAATGCAATGATGGGCTAGAGTTACTTGGTCCTAAAGGGGAGATGACCCTGTGGAACTATCCTGCAGCCGTACAAACTCGTATTAGAATATATTGTATTTGGAAAATGATTACCCGTCAGTAAGGTCTAATAAGTTATATATAACTTGACTCAAGAAATAACAGCAAGTGGCTGTAAAGTCACCTGTAAGGCGGTGCTAAAACAATAGAGTTCTCATTTAACGAAATTATTCCAGACAGTAAAAGTTTAACAAACAAATTTACTTTACTTGCTCACAAAAAGGGGACACAAAAATTCTTGATAGCTGCAGTCTCTTATTAAGACACAACATGTGTAATGATTGCAGTTTACTCTAGGTGGCAGTAAACACTTGAACATTAATAGAACAAAACTTAAAGGGGTTGTTTCGCTACAAAGATTAGCTTTCAACATCTTGGGATCACTAAATGAAGATGGTTTCCAAATATATTGCGTTGTACATTTTTTTTCTTAAGGAGCTACACCTTCTGTGCTCTATCTGGTTACCCCAGTGACCGACCTGTGTACTTCTCCCCCCCTGCTGTTTGTTCTATCTGGTAGCAGGGAGTGAGGTCATCACACAGGTCGCAGCACACAGAACTCCAGACAGCGAGAGCTTGTTTGT
Organism: Phyllomedusa bahiana; assembly: GCA_025379985.1. Lineage (NCBI taxonomy): Eukaryota > Metazoa > Chordata > Amphibia > Anura > Hylidae > Phyllomedusa > Phyllomedusa bahiana. The sequence continues at coordinate 7,235 of JAODAL010006427.1, read as the reverse complement.
TATCTGATCTTTCAGACAAAATACAGTAATTACTACTGTTTACTTTACCTCAGAAGCTTTCCTGATCCTGACAGCATGAGATTTATCTAATTAACAGAAGTCTGTATACAAGGAGCTCTTATGCTAATTACAGACAGCTTGCCCAGGAAGTGACAGAACAAAGCAGCATTATTTCATTCATGCATCCTATGAAACTTTGAGATGAGACAACCCCTTTAAATATCCTTTAGGATAGAGTGGCAAACCATGCTTTTTTTGCTTTCACTTGTTGCCCACAGGGAACGGATGTGACATGTTTCCCCTTGGGACAGTGTTAACTTCCCACCATTAACACCCACAAAGTGCTCAGAAAGAGACGGGCAAAATTACCTTACAAAATATATATCTCAAACAGAACATCCACATCAAATTAGCATAGCAACAATAACGAACACACTGATATCTTGCTCTGTTTCTCTTCCTCCTCCATCTCTCTTTCTCTCCCCCTAACCCTCTCTCTCCCCCTCTTCCTCTCTGTCCCTCTCCACCATACCTCTGAGAAAATACTTCTTCTTTCTTGGTACAAGGAACATCTGCCCACCAAGCAGGGGCGTAACTTTGGTTCAAAAAGTGGGGGGGGACCAATTTTCCCTCTCATCTCCTATCTTCCTATCCCTCCCTCTGTCCTTCACTCGCCTTCCCTTTCACTTCCCCTCCCTTCCCTTCTCTCCCCTCCTGTCCCTGCAGTGAAGCGGCCCCCTCTAACCCAGCTAGGAGGTCTGAGGGAGCACTGTGAGCTCCCCCAGCGGGTCCAGGCAGAGTCCTTATGGCAAACACTTTTGGTGCAATCCGTAAGGTTATGAGTGGCTCTCTAATTACTGAAGTATAGAGCCAGAATGGGACTAAAAAGCAGCCCTGCAATGAAAACGAACCAGCCCACCTACAATATTTCCCCCTTTAGAAGAAAATTAAAAATGTTGTGCAATGCAGCAAATTTTACTTAACCCCTCCCATCCCCCCATCACTACTCCATTAAATCTGTTATACACACACAACAGAATGCAGAAAATAAAAGAACCCAATCTCACTGTTCCCCTAGGAATCCCTTGTCACATACTGTACCCCAAAATTTATTTTTTGCTCCATACACCAGAAATGTCATCACCCCACTGCACCCCAGAAATTAATTATACACATGGTAGCCACAGAAAATACATTACTAACTGCACCTTAGAAATGAATTGCACATTGTACTGAAGAAATAATATAATTCACTGTACCCCAAAATGTATTATATTGCACACTGAACCCTAGAAAAGATTTTCATACTCACTTTATTTCCAGACATTACATTACACCATACCCCAGAGATTACATCACACCCTGTACCCCATAGATTACTACATTACACACAGTACCCTAGAGATTATATTACACCATATCCCAGAGATTACATTACACACTGTATCCCATAGATTACATTACACACCATACATGAGAGATTACATTACTCAATATACCCCAGAGATTACATTACCCCATATCTCAAGATTACATTACTCACCGTACCCCAGAGATTACTACTTTTAAACACTATACAACAGAGATTATATTACACCATACCCAGATATTAAAATACAACATACCCCAGAGATTACTAGTTTACACAATGTACCAGAGATTACATTAAACACCATATCCCAGAGATTACGTTACTCACTGTACTCCAGAGATTACATTACTCATTGTACCACAGAGATTACTACATTACATACTGTACAACAGAGATTACATTACACACTGTACCCCAGAGATTTTATTACACCATACCCCAGAGATTCAAAAAACATCATACCCAGAGATTATATTACTCACTGTCCCCCGAGATTACATTACACCATACCCCAGAGATTCATTACACATTGTACCCCAGAGATTATATTACTCACTGTAGCCCAGAGATGACTATATCACCCACTGTACCCCAGAGATTAGTTTGCACACCGTACCCCGGAGATTAGTTTGCACACCGTACCCCAGATATTACTGCATTATTCACTGTACCCCATAGATTATATTACTCACTGTACAACAGATTATATTACACCATACCCCAGAGAGATTACATTACCACTGTAAAACAGGATTATATTACACCATGCCCAGGATTATTACATTACCCCACTGTAGCTCAGAGACTACAGTAGACAAGGTATCCTAGAAATTGTGTGTGTATATATACATATATTGAACACAAACACACTATACACTAGGGGGAGTTCACATGATGGTTTTCGGCACTGACAGTGTTGTTTGCTTGTTGGAAATTTGGTGCTTTGCAAAAGCAGAATTCCGTTTAACAAATGAACCCAGACTTCCGAGGCAGTTTTTTGCCCTATCTATTAGTGCTGTTAGTGCGGAAAATTTCCCCGAAGAATTCTGTGTAGGCGCTGACAGTACACAGCGCAAATACTAAATGACAAAATGGATTTTACATAGGGTATGATGTAAATCAGTTTCCTGTCGGATTGGACATCGGTTCTGAGGCAGATCCAGAACTGAATCCGCCCTGGAATCAGCATTCATATCTTCCATGTGAATGTACCCTTAAGGTATGTTCACACGGTGTATAGCGGGGCATACAGTTTTCTCTGCTATATGCTGGGGATTTTAAAAGTACACGCTGGCAAGTCCATACTTCTAAAATGCTGCAGGGCCAGCCCCTTTCATTTTTTTTTTCCCCGGCGCATAAGTGCAGGGAAGACGTGACATGGCTAGACACATGGCTGTACATACAGTATATACCCTACTCACATGCACACACAACGCCTGGCACCCTTGTCCCCTCCTTACCTGTCTCCTGTAGTCTGGTGCAGTTGGCATTCAGCAAGAGCTTCCCTTCTTCTCTGATGAGGGCTGAGCATAGGGGAAATGGTATACAATGGGAGGGAAAGATCAGCCCCAGATTCAGAGTGTGCTGGACTGTGAGCAGCGTTCTGATTGGTGAAGCAGCCCCTGCTGACTCCTGCTCTACCAATCAATCAGCGCTGCTCTCACTATGCACTGACAACTGTGGCTGCTACCTACTCTGTCCCACCAAGATGCAGGGAAATATAGGAGGTAAAGGGTTTACTCCTTCCTCCTCTGTGCTCTGCTCTCTCCACTTACCGTATTCTCATGCTGTGGGGGGGACCGTCCCCCACCCTGAAAAAAGTGGGGGGGGACCAGTCCCCTCTGTACCCACCTAAAGTTACACCTATGCCACCAAGTGACTTCAGCCACACATTAGCTCATTTCCAGGCTGCAGTTCTTTTCATAACCTCACAGTTCCAGCAGAAATGTAACATCTGATGACAACAGTTTATATTACAGTACAAGCACATACACATTGGATTACATGTAGAGATGGGCGAATTTCTAAAAAATTCGATTCGGTGACTTCGCCGAATTTTCCGACAAAATTTGTTTCGGTCCGAATTACTTCGGGACGAATCGCGTTAAAAAACAGCTATTTCCAGACTGCACAGAGCCTGCATGCTGCTTTAGAACGTTGTGCCATGCTTAAATATGCAGAGGGAGCTTGGTTTGGTCTTCATACAATGTTGTGTTTTAGTATGACACGCACATGACTGCCGCCGCTCTTAGAATCGCTTCACTATAAAATTCCCTGGGCACTTAAGAGGGCAAAACTGACCAAAAAACTGAAGCGGGAATGTAGCCTGATAAAGTCATGGCAGCGAAAGCTGGAAAAAAACAAGCTGAGCGCTCAGGTGGCAACATCAGTGAGAGAGTGTGGAGGTCACGGTAGCAGCAGCATGAGGTCAGACAGTGGCACAATGACATACTGGAGGTGGCAAAAAACTGGAGTAGGCCACAGAGTGGCACACTGGCACAGTCTGGAGCTCACGGCAGCAGCCACAGCAGCAGCATGAGGTCAGACAGTGGCACAATGACATTCTGGAGGTGGCAAAAACAGGAGTAGGCCAGAGTGGCACAATGACACAGAGTGGAGGTGACGGCAGGAGCAACAGCATGAGGTCAGAGAGTGGCACAATTACAGGGTGTGGAGGGCACGGCAACAGCCACAGCAGCAGCATGAGGTCAGAGAGTGGCACAATGACATTCTGGAGGTGGCAAAAACAGGAATGGGCTACAGAGTGGCACAATGACACAGTGTGGAGGGCACGGCAGCAGCAGCATGAGGTCAGACAGTGGCACCATGATATTCTGGAGGTGGCAAAAACAGGAGTAGGCCACAGAGTGGCACAATGACACAGTGTGGAGGTCACGGCAGCAGCAGCATGAGGTCAGACAGTGGCACAATGACAAATTCTGGAGGTGGCAAAAACTGGAGTAGGCCACAGAGTGGCACAATGACACAGTGTGGAGGTCATTGCAGCAGCAGCATGAGATCAGAGAGTGGCACAATGGAAAATTCTGGAGGTGGCAAAAACAGGAGTAGGCCACAGAGTGGCACAATGACGCAGTGCGGAGGGCACGGCAGCAGCAGCATGAGGTCAGACAGTGGCACAATGACAAATTCTGGAGGTGGCAAAAACAGGAGTAGGCCACAGAGTGGCACAATGACACAGTGTGGAGGTCACTGCAGCAGCATGAGGTCAGACAGTGGAACAATGACACATTCTGGAGGTGGTAAAAACAGGAGTAGGCTTCAGAGTGGCTCAATGACACAGTGTGGAGGTGACTGCAGCAGCAGCAGCATGAGGTCAGAGAGTGGCACAATGACATTATGGAGGTGGCAAAAACAGGAGTCGTTTAAAAACACTGTGTATTTTACTGAATGTAAAAGCACAAACAGGCTTAATTAACCTTCTGATATGAATTATGCTACAGGCAAAATTGCTTCTTTGGCGGTGAAAAAGACGGTTTCTTTTAGTGACCACAACAGCAAAACAACGCTTAATTAACCCCTGGATGTAAATTGCGCAAAAGAATTGAGCAACAGAAAACTACCAGCTTTGTAGCGTGTTACCATGGCGTGTATTTTACGGTATACAGCAAGAGAAAAACTTGTAATTAACCTTCGGTTATGAATTATGCTACAGGCAAAATGTCTTTTTTGGCGGTGAAAAAGACGGTTTCTTTTAGTCACCACAACAGCAGAACAGCGCTTAATTAACCCCTGGATGAAAATTGCGCAAAAGAATTGAGCAACCAAAAATGAAGTGGTATTTGGATTGTAAAAACGCTGTTTCTTTAAATGAATACAACAGGAACAGGCTTAGATCCCCCTTGGATATTCAATGTGCTGTGATCAGATATCATTAAAATGTATATGCAGCTGCATTGGAGGCACACTAATCAGTACAGTGAGACCGGTATGAGCTCCCAGCGTCGCGCCCGTACTTATATAGTGCGGTGACGTCACAGAATCCCGCCGGTCTCTGATTGGCTTCATCTCTGCACATGTCATGCAGGCTATGCCCTTCTTCCTCCCAGAGTTCTTTGCCCCATATAACGCCATGTGCTCGCAGCCATTTTATCAATCAAAAGCACACTTCGTTCACCCGAAGTACCCCAAACTTCGACTTCGTTCCGAACCGAAGTTTTCCTGAAATTCTAAATGAATTCCACTTCGTTAGAATCAATTCGCCCATCTCTAATTACATGCACATAAGGTGCAACATATATAATACATAATATGTGCATATATATGTAACACAAAGCAACAACAAAATTACAGATATGAACATGGTCTTAACAGGACATAAATAAAGTCTTTCCAGTCTCATACTTTAAGTATGTAATATGAGGTTTACCATCCCTGCACAACTCTAAATAGGATTGTCATCTGCTAGACCTTTGGGGTCTATTATAGTGTCAGAGCCTGGATCCACTGCAGGATCATCTTGTACTCTGGTGGGCAAGTCTAATTCATAATACAAAGTAGACTTTTCAATTTTATCCATTTGTGTTCTATAATTATAGACAACATTCACTACATTATTATCAGACAGGAAATAATGATCTTGGCTAAGTAAAATGTTTTAGTCTATTTTCCAAGGTCTAATATAAACTGGCAGCTTATGAATATGATGTAAAGTGATTCACATTTCCATTCACACAGTATTATTTTTTCTTCTACCTCTGTGTTTCGCATTACAGTGTTTATGTTCTTGTTTTTTTTTGTCTTTTTATGCTTTTTTAATTTTGATATTTATTGCCCCCTCTACGATTCCAGCTTCACAACATGTAAATGGCCCTCAGTAAAACAGCATAGCTTTCCTTCACTGTGATGTTTAATTTCTTATAAGAACAGACATAGACAACCACAGATTTCGGCTATCAAGCACTGACCTGTGAATGAATGCTGTTAAATATTAGATCAACAAAAATCTATTTTATGCCTGTGTGAAGTACAAACTGTACAGTGTTTCCGAGATGGTGAAGGCAGAAAATGAGTGATGGTTGGAATTCCTGTGGTCTAGGCATGCTCCTCCGTGTCATCGCCAGCGTGACTTTGGAAAAGTTTACATAAAGAACAATTGACTTATTTTGTTACAAGTAACCTTTTTCTTTCTTTGATATAGAACCGGCATTGAGGAAAGAAGCTCACCCAAGTTTATAGTCATTACCACAAAAGATGAATGTGATTTCCCAGTCATGCAAGCCTCAAAAAGAGACAATAAAGAGATTTATTCTGCAGGAATCTAACCAACCATGATGGTCAATGGACACATAGATGATCATTTAAACAAAAATAGTAAACGTGGGGGAAACCTGAATGTATGCACTGATCACCAAGACAGACACGAAATTAACATCTAAAAATTTACTTTTTTCAAATATTCCTGAATATAGGACATACACACAGAGGTGTAATGTGAAGCTCATGAGACCCCGATGCAAAATCTGTAACATGGTCTCTACAACTATCATGCATGTTCAATTAACCTGAACCCTACTTCCCTCATATACAGCGAAGAGACCTTTTGGGTCCACTAAGGCTTTAGGGCCCAGATGCAACTACAGCTTCTGCATTCCCTATAGGTAGGTTACATAGCTCCACATGGATTCATGTATGTATGTGCGTGTAAATGAAATAAAATAGTCATCTATTAGACTCCAGCTACAAGATAAACTTAGACTCCATAGATTCTGTATATATCACATTTAGGGGCTACATTTGGCGTATACATTTGTGAAATCACCTGACATACAGTGCCAAAGAGTACTATGCAAAAGTTTTAGGAAGGTGTGGAAAAAACTGCTGCAAAGTTAAGGGATTACCCCTG